>CM021102.1:572276080-572306763 GCA_007115665.2 Sequoiadendron giganteum | reverse complement strand
GAAGTGCAACAATGAGAATGAGAGAAAGGAGGGGAAGGGGGAAGGTAGAGAGATTGAAAGAGAGAGGGAGGGTGAGAGATAGATAGAGAGGGATAGGTTAGATAGAGAGAAGTAGAAAGGGAAGGTGGTTGGGATGAAGGAAGAGAGAGAGAGGAAAGGAGGAAGGTGGAGAGATTGAGAGAGATGAGGGAGGGAGAGAGAGAGGTAGAGAGGGATAGGTTAGATAGAGTGAAGTAGAGAGGGAAGGTGGGTGGGAGGAAGGAAGAGAAAGAGAGGGTGGGGAGAGAAATTTAGAGAGGGAAGGAGGGGAGGGAAGGAGGGGGGAAAGGAGGGAGGGATGGAGGTAGAGAGAGAGGTTAGATAGATAGAAGTATAGAGGTAAGGAGAGAGAGTGAGAGAGGTCTAGAGCATAAGGGATAAAAAATGAGTGAGATACAGAGAAAGATTATACAACTTGCTGATTACTAAAATTTGACCTTTTGATTACTGAAATTTGACATGCTAATTACTGAAATTTGACTAAGTCTAAAATTTGTGAGATCTTCCAAAAACTAGAATTTGCATTATAACTCTTAGAGATCCGAAACCAAGTTCTCAAACATCATGAAACTATATACATAAAATATAACTTAAAGTATAAGAAAGTAACATCCATATGTAAATGTCAACTTATACTTAAATGTTTATTTCATGTAATATAGTTTCCCTGAAAGATAACAAGAAGAAAGAGAAGAAAATAGAGAAGAAAAAATTCAATGTACACCAAAACGTGAGTGCGTTATAACGTGCTCGCGTTATGGTGATGCTATTTTGAATTAAAAAAATGTGAAAATTTTTGAATTAAAAAATGCATGATTTTTGAAATTCAAACAATAACATGCTCACGTTTTTGGCTTGGTAATTACCAAGCCATAATGCAAGTGAACTTTTGTAAAACACGCTCATGTTTTCACTATTTCGGGATGAAAAAGTGAATTGGCCACTTTTTGGCCCCCCCATCTTTCTGCACCCGCCCAGGTGACAGTCAAAAACTCACTAAGCCTACTAACAACTCGAGTTCGCTAGTTTTAAAGTTTGAAAGGAAACTACAGAGATGCGAAGTACAACAAGAAGAATACTATAAAACTACTCTAATGACAAATTGACATAGAAAGGAGAATAATTCCAACTCAAGTATGGTCCAGTTCTCCAACTAGCTCAAAGTGGGCGAACCTACACCTTCACACACAAAAATAGGAAAAATGTTGGGCTATGTTATGAGGTCTACCTCAATAAGACCCTTGTTTCAGTGTTACCACCTCCATGGACAACCAATATGCAACGATATGGAGAAAAAGTGATAGAGAAGAGAATCAAAATGACACAAAAAGTACAGAGCAATGACAACCTAAATGCTACTCTACAAGATGATAATGCAAGTAAATGAAAAGACACAATATCACCTCCCCTACTATAAGTGCTCAAGATCGATAGAGGAAGGAGAAAGATGAAACCACCACGCCAAGGAGGTAGAGCTTCATAAATCTGTAATGACAATGGTGTTGAAGAAAAAAGATGCTATAGGAGCTAAGTGAGAAGATGGTAATTGCAAGAAAGAGTGATGGAGAAGCAAGAATATTGCAAGAATGATCAAGAAGTGTTAGAATGAGAGAGATTGAGCTTGAGAGTGAAAGAATGAGTTAGATTCTTGTTCAAAAAATGGATGAATGGAGGAAAAATAGTAATTTTTCATCGGTCAAGAGTCGGCATTTCATCAGTCAAGAGTCAACAGGAAATGCTACATTCATAGGGACTCAAGAATCATAACATATGTGCAGATTCCAAACGTAGGAATCTTGTCAGGAAGGTAACATGGTACATGGATTTCCACGTGGCGCACACATTCCTAATAAAAATTCCTCCACCAACACAAAACAACAATGATAGGTGAGAAAATTGGGATGAAGGCAATTTTTTTTGCATCATCGAACTTGTAAAGCTAAGGTGAGGGTAAATTAATGGGAAATTTTCTTAGGTAAAAATTTATGCCATTACATTTTTCCCCCACTTTAGTAAGAATACATTTCAATTCTTATGTGAGCTAAAGTAGAAAGAGGTTAAAGACAATATATCAATAACATCAAAGAAGTAGATCTTTGATTCGATGTACCTTGATGTGAAAGAAGGAGCTCCACCAAGATGCGAATATGAGACGGGTTTTCGATCCATAAACATGTTAGGTAAAAAAGCTAATCACAAGACACACATCCACAAGACATAAGAAGGAACAAGCTAGCATAATAAGACACAGTCTGATCATATAGACACAAGACACACACTGATCAAATAGATAAGCCAACAATTGCTGCAAAATGCATTGTAGGATAGTCACAAAAGAGACATGTCTAGTCAGGTTTCCCCCAAGCTAGATGCCAAGATATAAGATATCTGACACCAAGACACACATCATCAAATATTAGATAAAATACACACATTACAAGACACCAAATAATTCTTTTGAGAATAAAGCTTCAAAGGGGGTTCTTTTAGTAGGTAACCCTTCAAGACACCAAGGGGCCCATTCAAAGGAATGCACCAATTGAAAGACACCACATTTTCTGCAAATTACTTTGTCATCAAGGAATCCTTTTGAAATATTTTTTGTCAAGGAATCCATTTGAATACTCCTTTTTCAAAGGAAACTTTGTAGACTCTTTCATTTTAGAAAAAAGTGCTCTTTTTTAAAGGAAAATTTTCAGACTCTTTCGCATACAGGATCCTTTTCAAAAGAAAATTTCATCCAAGAGTCCTTTTTGAGAGAATGCAACATTTTGGAAAATGAGAGATTTTTTCTATAAGGGATTCTTTTGTCAAGGAATTCATTGTAAAGAAAATTTGACACCAACGAATTCTTTTGAAAGAATTCACCTTATTGAAAATTAGAAAAGCATGGTAGCCCCCCTTAGGATGGTGTGCCCTACGTAGAGGAGCACATGACATCCTAAGGAGAGAAAGGAGAGGAAAAGATGTTGTGGAATGAGATACATGGTGAGATTTGTTTGTGGTATTTTGTCACACACGCGGGGGACAACGCATAAAAGCCACAACATCAAGAAGCGGACAAGAAAAGATGAATAAATCAAGAGACAGGGGGTCTGAGAATTCGAGATCAGATTTGCTCATAGATATAAATAGATAGATATAATATAATATTTGTACGAATGGTCATCAATCCCCAAATTTATCAAAACATGAACATGAGCACATGAAGACAAAGTAAAATAAAAATTGGGTCAACATGGAAGAAGGCCTAAATGCCCCCAACGCTTTGTATCTTTCCTAATATCAAAAAGAAATATTATGACACATAGAAGAATGATGATACAAATAGAAGAAGTGCACGAAAAATTTTCCACACTCATATCCAAGTACCTACAAGGGTAGCAAGGGGGCTCTAGGCATGATCAAAAACACAATTAGACAAGCATAGGGGAACACAAACACACAAACAAATCTAATCTACAGATGTAGAAGAGGCACCACCCTAGTCCTCATCAACCAGAAGGTCATCTTGCTCCCAATCTAGATCATTATAACGGGAGTGCAGATGGGCCTGCAAGGGTGGGATAGCAAGGGCAGTACCCCCTAACTCATCTACAATAAGGACCAAGGAAGAAGGCCTCTCAAGGTCTTCTTCGTCGAGCTCTTATGAAGCAAAGGTCATTGATTTTTCAAAAATCGATGACAAAGCTAGGATATCATCCACAAAATTGAACATGCACTTTCCACCTGAGTGCCTTGTTGCAACTAGGCAGGAGAAGGGCAAGGCACCTGAGAGTCACCACCAACCTCATCAAAAGGGCTAGTGACAAACTCTGAGGATGCAGGGGCTGCCTTTGTCACAAGGAAAGTGCACTCCAAGACATGACTAGCCTCCAAAGGAGGGGAACCTCTCTTATGACCATCACATGCAGTGAGGTCATCCTCCAACTTGTGCACTTCATCAGAGGATGTGGAATTGCCACAAAAGAAGCAAAAGAGGAGGAGAAACTAGAGGCAATTGCAGAAGACACCACCCTTGTATGGGGCATGTCAATGGGTTGCGAGAAAGGAGGGATGTCCATGAGGGACATCAAAAGAGGAGGCTCCACAGAGGGAGTGATGAAAACTTGCACCCTTTTGGGTGAGCATCATCTAGACCCATCAAAGGATCCAGTAGCAAGATAGAAGCAATGGGAACTGAAGTAAAGAAAACTGAGTGACATAAGGAGATGCAAATACAAACACAACTAGCTCCCCCTCCATCTTCTGCAAGGTGGCATGTTCCATGGCTAGAGCCTTTCATCTACGCTTGCACTAATGTGCAAGCTAGTTACATTAGCTACGAGCACTGAAGGATGCGACCTGAGAAGAGATCAATGGCTAATGCTCAACTACATGAGTATAATTCACAACCATTTTCGGTGGAAGGATGGTCTCTTGATTAGGAGCAAGAGGAGGAGGCACAAGAGAAAGAACAACTGCAAGAGGAGAAATTGACACAAGCACCTCAACAACAGGCCTCTTCTTGTTCTCTACTGAAGGGATAGGTGGAAGAATAGTAGGAGGTTGCAAAGGCCAAGAAATAGGATCAACACCATAGGAATGCTTCCCCTTTCCATAGACAACGGGTCAAGGAACCATGGGTAGAATAGGAAGCTCAAAGACTTGACGCTTTAATTTTCACCACGCGAGCATCATCACACTTCCCATGTGAGGCATAGGAGCAGGAACTAAAGATGTCATCGTAGGATGAGAAGCAGAAGTAGATGGAGTAGATGATGCAAAAGGAGAAGGATCTAGAGCATGAGAAAGCTTCCCCTTAACCTTTTGATGGGGTCAAATAGGCAGCTTGTTGTTTCACTATTATGAAGGCCTTTACGGAAATAACATAGGGAGAGACTGGATAACTAACCTTCAATGTTGAGCCCCCAATCTTATATTTCACATAAGCCTTATATAAAAAATCCCCCCTCAGAGGGACGGGTCCAATCAGAGCGGGCCAAAAGTGATCCAAAGAGAAGCCCCCACACAATGCCAACAATTTAAAGCCAATTTCATGCACCATGTGCATAGTGCCTTCATGGGGGAAATTTAAGAATTTATGAATTATAGAGGCAACACCGTTCATAGAGGCCAACCATGGAATGCTTAGCCTAACTCTAAATAGTTTAGACTCTAAGATTGCAACAAATGACACGTCGACAGCCTTAGATCCTACCAAGATTGATAAAGAAATAACACCCATAAGGGAAATAAAGAGTCCATCATGGGTATGGAGAGTGGTCTGTGACTCTTCGTATCTCTCCTTATGTAAAATATTTATGAACATAGTTCCTTGGTTATCACATTTACCTAACTCATTAGATAAACTAAGATGCCAATCACGACATTGTCATTAATCCAAGAAGGAATGTATAGTGGGGAAGGATCCTTATTCAATGGCTCATCATACAAGGTGAAAGTTATATCAGTTATTGTACTTGTATTCTCAATAGGAGGGATACGAGTGAATGAGACCATGTTCATGTACTTAGATGGAACTAGCTTAGAAGATGTAGAAGATTGTGTGACTAAATTTGTAGAAAGTGACCTACCTATATTTCGTTCCTTTATGTCGAGGATTCTTTCTAGCTTTGTATGTAGAGGTAATAGATTGGGTCGCAAAGCTAAATTCCTTATGACATGTAAATCTATGACACACCTAAGAAACGAGATAAATATTATTGACACAAAAACAAAAACAAGTATGTTCACGTCGAGTTCACAAAAAATATAGAGAAGGGGGATTCGTCACCCCCAAGGCTCCAGGTCACAAGAGAGCTGAAGGGAACAAACTACCCTAAAATACCTTAGATTCACTAATAGATTGAAAAGGAAAGGACATATTGAAAAGGAAGGGGAAACAAAACTTTGTTTCCCTTCTACAAATGACAGGTGATTTTCAAGGGTTGGGTGAGCCGACTGCAAAGGTCTCAAATTATAGACCATATAGCTCTCTATCTGAGCATGATCGTGCATGATCTAGACTTCAGCGCATTGCATTGAAGTCTCAAGGATGCGCTGGCATCTTGTACAAATAGAGGGTCGGGTGATAGTCAGAAGCTCACTGAGCCTACTAAAACCTGAGTTTGCTAGTTTTCTAGTTTGAAAGGAAAATATAAAGATGTGAAGTACAACAAGAAAAATACTTTAAAGCTACTCTAATGAAAAATTGACAAAGAAAGGAGAAGAATGCCAACTCACGTACGGTCCAATTCTCCAGCTAGCTCCGAGCGGGCGAACCTTCACCTACACACACAAAAATAGGAAAAATGTTGGGTTGTGTTTTGAGGTTTTCCTCAGTCACACCCCTGTTTCGGTGTTCCCACCTCTATGGAAAACCAATATGCAATGATATGGAAAAAAAATGATAGAGAAGAGAATAGAAATGACACAAAAAGTAGAGAGAAATGACAAATTGAATGCTAATCTAATGCAAGTAAGTGAAAAGACATAATAAAACCTCCCTTACTATAAGTGCTCAAGGCCAATAGAGGAAGGAGAAAGATGATACCACCATGCCAAGGAGGTAGATATTTATAAATCTGCAACGACAATGGTGTTGAAGCAAAAAGATGTTGTAGGAGCTAAGTGAGAAGTTGGTAGCTATAAGAAAGAGTGATGGAGAAGTAAGAATGATCAAGAAGTGTTAGAATGAGAGAGATTGAGCTTGTGAGTGAAAGAATGAGTTAGATTCTTGTTCAAAAAATGGAGGAATGGAGGCAAAATAGTCATTTTTCATCGGTCAAGAGTTGGCAGGAAACGTTACATTCATAGGCACTCAAGAATCATAATGTCTCTACAAATTCTAGATGTAGGAATCTTGTCAAGATGGGAATGCGACATCCAGACGTCCACCGACACACGTATGTCCCCAATAAAAATTCCTCCACTAACAGAAAATGGTAGGGACACATGGGAAAATCGAGATGAAGGCAACGAGTTTTTGCATCATCAAACTTGTAAAGCTAAGGTAAGGGTAAATTAATGGGAAATTTTCCTAGGTGCAAATTTATGCCATTTCAATACCTTAGGCTCACTTTCCAACAATGCTTGTGGTTTAGGAGACTTGATGATATCCATTTGAATTAACTTTGCTTCCTATTGGATTGTAAGATTTTAAATTTCATCAAAAATAGGATCAATATATGATGATCCAATAGAAATTTGATAGGTATAAAAGCCAGAAACAAACACATAATACACAAGACCAAGCTTGGATAACACATTTAAAATCAATTATAAACCCTCCTTAACAATGTTACAATCCTTTAGTTGTGTTATTAGTTGATTAATCTTTGAGATGTAGTCTTAGATGTGATTAAAATATTCAAGATCAAGATTCATTATTATCAGACTGATATCCCTTAATCTTGTTGATTTTACCATGCAATTTTTTAAAACTCTCCCAAGCCTCCTTAGGTGTTTTACATGATTCAATACGAAATTGTAAGTCAAAACAAACTAATGAACATATGCATCTAATTGTTTCTCATGATTAATCTCCCACATTTCATTTTCACTAGCATTAGTAGGTTCATAAATGGTTCCTCCTAAATATCCTAAATAACCCTTTCCCATTAGATAATTCCTTACTAATTTTCTCTATGAAGCATAATCATATGGAGTTAGGAGTTCAATTTGAGATTTCCCCATTGCATGAACACACAACAAAGAAAATAAAGAAATCAACCACCACAAGATTACCTCCCAAATTGCTTAATCAAGAATACCCTCAACAATGTATTATATTTGCACTTTATGTTCAATGCAATTATAGGTGCCACTTGCCAAAAATAGTGAAGTGGACTTGATCTTAGTTCATGTAGATGTCAAATTTGGTCATAGAATCAAAGTGAAATTTATAGATAGAACTAGGCCAATCTGATCACGCCATTGTAAAGTACAGTAAAAATTATGCACTTTTTAAAAATTGCACCAAAAAATGTTATTGTACGAGCTTGAATGAAGCCCTAAAAGTTCTAAAAACAATAATTTCTCAGCAACACCTGTGAGAATGTATGATTTATATAAAAAAAAGGAACCAAAATAAAAAACCAATTATATCCCTATGAAGAGCATGAAATTTTTCCCCAAATAAAAAAGGTTTCTCAAAAATATGGAGGTCCGATGACTGAGTTATGAGCTTTCAAAGTTGGACTACAAAATTGAAAATATCAAAGGTGAAGGGGGGAAAAGTTAGGTGAAGATGGCTTACATCACTACTAACATAGTGTTAATTTCAATAGTGTTATTGGAAGAATATTATTTTATTTACCAAAATATTCCTTAGACCTTGAAACCACCATCAAAATTTTGAAACTAATAAAATTAAAACCATTATTTTGTAACCTAGAAACTGCCTTTGTGCTTATGAAACCACTTAATGACAATCTAGAGGTTTTTAGAGATTTCTTTTATAGTGAAGGAATATTCATTATAGTCAGTATATGCCAAAAAATGCTAGCATCAACAATCCTCTAGTAGGAATGATGAGGCTAGTCTAGGCCCATGGTGATGCACCATGTGGTGTTGTTGGACTAGAACATGCTCATTTTGTTGTACCCTACAATATATCTCTGTGCAATATTGCACTCTATTTTTTAAAATGTGAAAAATTATTATTTTTTAAATATATTTTTTAATATTTATGTCTTGTACCTTCATTAACATTTGCATACTTAGGTTCATATGGTAGAATATTCTGCTACATGGAGAATATTCTTTGTGATATAATCTGTATGGCCAAGGAGGGAATTTTTTTCTTGATGACCTTGGGAAAAAAGTGTTTTATTTTGATGAATTTACAATTCATCCTTAGGTTCTTGAGCCTTTTGGATGCAATGGTAGGGTCATATTTGATAAAAAATTCTCCAAAATTGTGCAACTATCTTTTGGATCTGGTAACCACCTCCCAAATTTAAACCCTTGTAGATTATGCCTCACATATTTGGCTTAGACAAAACAAAAGGAAAAAGTAACTTTCTTAGATACCCTAAACACACTAGTAAGCTCAAATTTTCATTAAAAGCTCCAAAATGAACTTGCAATACAAAGCCACAAAGAGGAACCCCCCAAATCTGGCATTTCTATCAAGTTTTTCTAATTGTCTGAGTCATTATTTAATGCGAGAGAAGAGCATACTCAACATGTTTCAAGATCCGCCAAGATTTGGAACCTTGATCTCTCAATAAATACTAACAAGAAGTAATGACACAAGCTTTGATATCATGTCAGAGTTCTTATAGAATGCTCTATACCATATTTGGCTAAATATTGTAGCCACCAAGATCTAGGAACTTCTATGAAACCATGAAAGATATAAGATATTAGAGAGTAATTCTATTCTTTCAAAGGATAAAAATATATAATGATGATGGATTATAATGGAACCCCTTGGTTCTATAGGCTAATCTAAGACATAGGATTGCATAAGATTATGACATGTGTCTTAATATTATGAATTGAGACATAAAGTGATAACTATCCTATGTGTACCCTAGGTAAACTTAAGTAGTTTGAATAGGACCTAGGTGATGATATAGATAGGTAAAACACCCCTTTCACACCAATATTTTTATGCATCAAAGACATCATGAAGAGTCCCCAATTTATGTACAATATGATTAACCACTCCAAAAACATCCTGTAAAGTTCAAAAGATCACTAAGGGCAATGTAGAATCCTTAGGAGGGGACAAGCAAGGGTCTTGAGTACAGGGGAAGGCACCACCAACTATAGGTTTAGGGAAGGATATTACCTTCCCTTTCCCATTTACATTCATCCTATAGTCTTCACCTTTCTTTTGAGTCTCATGGACACTACCACAACCTATATTCTCAATTCCATTTTTCATAGAAGACATTAAAATAGGGTCCTATGGGTTCTACTTAAGGGAAAACATACCTTTCCATTTATTTTCCCTTATAATCCTAGATAAATGAATTTTTGTAGCCCCCTCTATTTTCTTACTCAAAATTTATATAATTTTTAATTTTTTTTTATAAAGGTATGCATCTATTATGAATGAATGAAATCATGAAAAGGAGAGGCAACTAAGGATATGATTATATTATTTGATAACGTGATGATGCAATTATAAAAAAATACCTTTTTGGATTTTCTTGGTTTCTAAAAAGGAATTCTTTGGAATCCATTTGGTCTCACTAATTAGAAAAAAATAATGTTAGCATTTAAAAAATAAATCATTAGGGGTCTATTAATGGGGCCCAACCCAACTACACCATAAATTTAACATAAAACTAATCCTCTTTAATAGAAAATCCCACAACATAATATAAAATATATTTTTTATTTTATTTATGTAATCTTAAATTTATATAAGTTTGGTACATTTTTGCAAGCTTATTCTTTTACTTCAATCCAATTAATTCCTTGATTTCTTCTCCACACTCTAATAAATAGGCAGACCTATAATTGGAGTGATTGATAACCACTAATCATGATTCTTACACATTCTTATCAAGTATCCATTCCTCTTAATTTGAGAGTTCCACAAGCAATCCAAGGGGATAATTGACCAAATTTGTTCTTGGGTTGCATTAGGTGTAATATTTGCTACTTCCTATTGCTTGAAAAAGAATTTTCCTTAAATCCCTTAGTGCTAATTTTACTAAAAAAATATTTTATTTTTCTAATATTGAGTTTTAACAAGTTTTCTATTGGGATACTAGAAATGTGGATTCATTCTCCTCCAAATAATAACTTTTCTATTTATTTACTGGTAGATGTGAATATCACACTCCTTTCCACTAGGTTGACTAGTTGGTTGTTTTTAGTTTTTTGAATGCACACTTCAATTCTATATGATCTAATTAGAAACACATCTTGCAATGAAAGGGAATATTTTCCTAGTCTATTACCTATTTCTGAATTTTCTCGTCCACTTGCAACCATATTTTATCTGGATTTTTTTTGAAATATCTAATTACACTTCTAACCTAGCTAAGGTTGAGTAATATAGATTATCTATATTTAGATTCAAAGCTAAAAATCTCCTACAATATTACCAATCCCTTGAAAATGGGATTTAACCTAGAATTTCAAGGGGATACATGTGAAACATATTCAAATAGATATAATTTAAAATATATTTGACATTAAATTTAAATCAAAAACTATGACTTAAGTGATAGCACATATTTATCCTAAAACTAGACACCCTACTCTAAAATTAATAAATAATACTCTATTTTTCACATAGAAAAATAATAAACCCTAAGAATTGGGGTAGATGTCTATATTAACTTTAAGTTTGTTTTCATATCACTTCATCATCCATACTTGATGATAAACTAATCATGGCTAGAATACATGAAATCTATAGATGGAACCTCTCTATTTAAAACTTTCCTCTTCATTAAGAACATATAAACCTAATGCAAGAATGATATTCTCTCCCGAAAATGGAATAATACTTGCCTTACACATCTTGTTTGGCATAATGGAAATCTACACCTTGTTTCTATTTGTATTTACAAATAGTCTATGCAACTACATTTAAGCTTAAAAAAATTATATTTGATGAATTAGTGATCATCTCCTAGTCCAATATCTATCCCACAACCCCCACCTTAACTAGATCAACTTGTATATTAATAAAATCACACATGGAACCTTCGCTCCTCTCTTTCTTTCCAAATTCATGCTCATTGTATTTTTGAATATATTTTTTAAACTTTGACAACCAACCATTCTCTAAACACTTTCCATTTACAATATCATTCTTTAATAAAGGAAACCATCAAGTATTTTACATAAGAATAAATCTTGGAACTCCCACTATACTTTGGTAGTTGGACCGTACTACATAGATACATCATTTTTTTAGTGTCTAAATTAGGATAAATATAATAAAATAATCCAAGATTAATATGGTATAGAAAAATACACATGGTATATATCACTTTAAGAGGAACACAATAATGGGGTTTACAAAATTGAAATGTTCTTTGTGAAATCATGAAACTTAGATGTGCTTCACAAATTGCTTGTACAACTCAATTTGGCTTCATTCTAGGTAATGTTTGGGATGAGGTATGCAATATTGATTGCCATGTCTTAATTTTAAAACGTCTTTTATATTAGACCACACTCTAGCATTATAGTGCCAAAATTATTGAAGTAGGTTTTGTATGGAATCAACTAGATTCCTATCACATTGTGGAAGCCTATCAAAAATGCCTAAGAATCATATAGAAGAGGATTATCTAGTATTTTTATTAATGTTAGTGCTTTTAACAATATTTTATAATTTATATTTAATTTGAGCAAGTTTTACCTCAAGAATCAAGACTTG
Organism: Sequoiadendron giganteum; assembly: GCA_007115665.2. Classification (NCBI taxonomy): domain Eukaryota; kingdom Viridiplantae; phylum Streptophyta; class Pinopsida; order Cupressales; family Cupressaceae; genus Sequoiadendron; species Sequoiadendron giganteum. The sequence goes on along the minus strand of CM021102.1, from coordinate 572,294,384 downwards.
ATTGAGATCTTATGTACCATTGAGGTTGTTATTACTCTACAAATCACTCTTCTATATTTATACCTACTCATTCCAATAGAATTGATTATATTTTAAATGATTTTTTTTATCATAATATTTAACTATTTTAGCAAGGATATAATTTTTTGAATATTTAGAAATTGTTCAAAAAGTTGAAGTTTTTAGTTAAAATTTTTATTTACAAAAAATTAATTAAAAATTTGAAAGTTAAAAATTGAATAGTGTGTAGGGTTTCTTACCTTAAGATATGGTCTCAGAAATTTTAACTATCCAAGTAGGGGATATTGTGTGTTTTCTAATTTCATTAGGCTCATTTAAAGGTGATGGACATGGGATTTCATTTTATTTTGATGAATACTTAGAGATAGGATGATTATAATTATGTGAGTATCATCAATTTAATTTCTCATGTTCAAATTTAAAGTAGTTGAGAGTTGCATTTCTAAAAAAATTAGTACATACCCAAGTTTTTGAAGATGATATCTAACTATTTCATTTATGATATTATTCTTATCAATGAAGGTTTTAATACTTGTTTCACCAATTTTATTTTTATTTCCATCAAAGGTTTCATTAATTTTTAAAAAATTATTTGGTGTTTGAAAGTTTATAGGATCAATTTAAATTTGAAGAACCCTATCCTTGACGAGTACTAACCAATTATTATTTATCCTCCCAAGCTTCATTTCACTATCTTTTTCTTGGATGACTTCAATCTCTTCCATCCAATAATTTATATTTCTCTTCACTTTACATCACTTATTGCATCCCCTTATGACTAAAATATTGGTTCAACTAGTCCTAGCAGCTCCCATGTGTTGATGTCACATTTTTATCAAAGTTGCAATCATCCAAATTATGGCTCTACTTAGGCATCCACTTTAGATGCATCTACATCAGAGGTGGGATCATATGTGGATTTACTATGTTTCAATGATCATCCTACACAGGTACACATCAAGTCACATTTTAATTTATTTGAAGTATGTAACATGTTTATGTATCAAAATTCATGTTTAATAACATTAAATTATATATATTATATTAATTTGAAGTGTTTGGTGTAGATGTGTGACTTTAGGACATCATCTTGATTAGATCATATTTGTTTTACATCGATAGTTGTACAAGTCGGTACACCTTACACTCAAGTAAACCAATATATATTGACCCTAGAAAAATACATATGTATAGATTATTTTAATTTAAAGTTGCATAATTTAATTTCTTATTTATATATTTTAATTTACATCCATATAATTTAATTCAATTGCACACATGTGTGAAACAATATTGTATCTATGTAGGGAGGTCATGCGATATCCATGACCGACCAACCACAAGGTGTGGTGAGTGCTCCTCCATATCAATTGTTATGCATGAGCCATTTCTGGTGTGTGTTCTCAAAAGTTATTTAAGTTTGAAATTTACATGCTTTAAAAATTCACTAGATGTATTATTATTTTAAAATTTTAAAATTAAACTACATTGAATTTATTTAAATTTATATATGTTTCATATATATGTATATGTCAGATGATAGCACTGTACTCATAGGTGCTATCCAGGCTACTGATCAAGGTCATTTTCATGAGTCATCCATGTTGTTTGAGGTCCTAAACTTTATTAAATTTCCTATGAAATTTCTATGTCTTTTAAATATATATGATTAAAATCATTTTTATCACTGATATTTTTTAACCTATTGTTTGCTTTATTTGAATATCCAAGAATTAGCAACTGATACATTTGGTCTTGAATCGACATTATACCACATGTTGAAAAAAAATGGGAGTAGATTCACATGATTAGATGGTAATTTATGCATACTTTCTAGTTTAGATTAAAAAAATAATGTCATGATTTTATCAGTTAAGTTAAATTAAATCAAAGTTTCTTTAACTTTATCTAATTTAAAGTTTATTAAACTCTTCTACAACATGATACATGTCCCTCTAGTTCACGTGGAATGAAGAGGGCTCTTGATTTTACTGATGAAGGCTAGATTTATTTCACGGATTATGTGTATACATACATGTGTATACATAATTTATTTATATGTCCCACTTGACTATATATGACTATGTATCACATGTTATTTTATGTCCGCTTCTAGACATATTTTAGTACATTTCATGAGTTCTATATGATCATTTGTATTTATTTATATGTTAAATTTAATATTTTGGTAGATATATTTTCTTACATGTTTTATTCCAAACTAGCTCTAGATATATAGTGTTTCATGTGGACTTTAATAGTTGATTATGCACTCACATACATTATGTTGATTAAATGCACTCACATAAATTTTAGACATTTTCAAGTATGCACTATAAATTCAAGTCTAATCAAACTACAATATTTAGACACCATTGTTGAATGAATTTTTCAATAATTTAATTTAAACTATAATTTAATTTTCCAAAATTAAATACATACCTTGGATAGAAAATAACTCCTCTTGTGCACCTTATATATCCACATCTTGCATTAATGATTTTAATTTATAATGTGTATTATAAATTTTAAGTGACTAGGCTCTTGTCACACATCATTTAATATGGAAAAATGATTAAATTTCAAAGTTCAATAAAATAATGGTCAGGTGATTTAACCAATGCTAAACTAAATACTGGTTAATGTGACAATTTAATGTTCCTTATAGTTTATCCTATTCATAAATAACTAAGGGCCTAGTTTTAATTATTTTCCAATTAGAAAAGATTCATCACTACAAAAATATATGCAAGTATCACATCACTAATACGTGTGCTTCTCATACCTCTTTGTCAATTCTACAATACAAAAACCAATTTCTTACTCTTAAAATATCTATAGTCATTTCGTGCTTTCATTCATGGATTAGAAAATCAATAATACAACCTAAAATATGACACTTGATCTACCTCACCTTGATACAATGAAACTTAATAAATAGCTCTAGCATTCTTAAGTTCAAAGAGCATGGCAACATAAAAAATTGTCTCCCATGAAGTAGTAAAAGTAGTTTTATGTTGATATTAGGGATTCATGAGTATTTGATTATGTGAGTAACAACCTTTCATAAATGAGAGAATCTCATGACCTATAGAAAAATCAATAATGATATCCATATTGGATAAATGAAAGCCATCCTTTAATGATGACTTATTAAGATCCCTAAAATCTATATAATCCTTTTGGACATACTAATTTGAATCCAACTCTAATGCAATTAACAACTTGGAAATTTATTGACCTCACACCAAGGTCACATATAGAAGGTCAAATAAGAATGAAAAAATATATATCAAAGACACAATTTATATAAGATAAAATTAGAAGAATATAAAATGTGATTTATAAGAATGGAAGCTCATACATCGAAGACAAATTTAATAAATTTATGTTTGTTACAACTATAACTTGGATGAAATATATGTGTAAAAAATATAATTAGCTTATCCACTTTTAGTTCAAGACCACAAAATTGATATAACATAATTTATATGAATTTTTTTTTACAGTGACAATCATGGTGGATTGACTTGATGGGAACCTTAAAAAATAATGGATATAAGTAAACTAATTATATATTTTATGAACATGTTTGGTAAAATGGAGGGGGATGTTAATGGTGAAGTGGGTGGTGAAGTGGGAATTCTAGGTTTGAATTTGAATTTGGCCAAAGAAGCTATAGAGTTGAGGTTGGCTATCAGTGGTCTGGCTATTGTTGTAGTGGTGAATGGTTATGAATCTGGCAGTGAAGGCCCAACGGGGCTGGGAGACTGGATTTCAAGGGGTGTCTCTAGTTATTTCAGAAAAGGAGGTTCTCTATGTTGAGGACAATTAGTCATCTCATTTGGAACCTAAGGACAATGGTGTGGTAGTGTGTGCAAATGGTCAAAATTGTAAGGTGGGGTCAAGCGGCAAGCTCGTCTATCAATGGTCAGATTTGTTTGGCTCCAAACGAAAAGGTAAGAGCTCTTTCCCTCTAATTCTAGTGGATTCAAATTCAACTTCAGGTGAGCTAACACTCTCTATCTCAGATGCTTTAGTTCACAAGAGTATTTCTCTTATGGAGTTTTCTCTCATTGTTAAGTTTTTGGGTTTGAGGCTGAATATTGATGTTATTAGATCTTAGGCCAAAAAACATTGGCTGTTGAAAGGCCAAGTGGTTATAGAAGCTATGAAAAAATCCTTTTTTTCCTTCTCTTTCTCTTGTGAGGAGGATATGGGAAGAGTCTTTTCTAAGGGTCCTTGGATCATTGGAAAATCTACTTTGTCCCTACGACCTTGGGAGTTGGGGTTGGATCTTTTGAAGTGCTTCTTCAACTTGGCACTGGTTTGGGTTAGACTCCCTGATTTTCCTTTGGAATAGTAGGATGAAGGCATTTCTTAAGGTATAGCAAGTACTTTTCAAAGCTGTTGATGGTTAAAATGACACAAACAACATTAAAACAAAATATTTCTACTCTATTTCTCCTGAAAGAGAAAGACAACATGTAGTAGCCTAACTCCCAAGGTCCTGGTAGTTGGTTCTCAACTGTCTGATGTCACTCAATTGGTTCATGCAACTGTAATATTCAAGGGGCCTATGCTGGTAACAAAGGATTCAAGCTATGACTCTTTTTATCGAAATAGTTCATGTAAATCAATGGGTTTTAAATAAAAGAAAAAGATAGAACCAAGGGGAAAACCAATAAGTATGAATTAAATTTATCTAATATCCAGACATATACTTTTAACAATGAATGTTTTCTTAACCGATCACAAAAACCATAGCATGACACAACCCACAGTATGACTATACCATCGTATACATCTTAGGTGCTTAATTCAATTCCACTATTCGCATATCACAAGTATTTCCAAGATTTCAAAACAACACACATTCATTCATCATCAAAACTATAGATCAACAGACTTCAATAACTTTAATTCAATGACAATTTAACAAGATAATCTTTAAACCTGGTTTCTTCTAATGACTTTCATCACATAAGAAACTATCATGCTTCAGCACAATCACTGGCATTTAGGTGGATTATAACTCATTAACCTTATCAAACAACACAATTCAATGTAAACTCCATATTTCGTAAACTTGTAATTCTATTAACTATAAAAAAAGATCTAGTACAATGTATCTCTGCAAAACTCTATAAAATTCTATCTCCTAGCACTAGGTAAGCCAATCCAGTTCTCAATTAGCTGACCCTTACAATGTGATACCCATCTGGTATTTATAGATATACAAAAGAAGTTCGAACTTCACCTCTATCTTAGGCTTTCCACCTTTTTAGGAACAATCAACTTTCTTGGAAACTCAGATCAACATTGATCTTGAGTTCTTACATTATACATTCAGTTTGATCTAAAAATAGAAGATAGAAATAGAAGAAAAGAAGTCATGCGCCCTCAAGACTGTCAGTGCTGCATGCATGCAACATGCAAAGAAGAAGAACATCATGCATGCAATATTTTTATGCATGTGAAGCCAGATCCACCATGAACTCATCATAACTGGTGAAGACTTGTTGTAGCATATCCATATCTGGCCCATCAATCCAGTCATCTTCAAATTTGATCCGATCCAACTCAACTACAACAAACTCTTTCATACTTTTAACCTTGATCAATTCTCTCCCTGCAGCTTTTATTTCTTCTTTGACTTCTACAAGCCGATCTATCACTAAGTCTTCTCCATCATATTTCTCCTGCATGAGTCCTTGGAATCTTTCATTCCATTTCTCTCTAACCTGACTCAACGGCATGCCATCTTTTGTCATCACATTCACATCTACAATTATAGCCATGACTACTTCTAACTCTTCCAACTGCTCAGTTAAATTATTAACTGCTTCCTGAATCTCATCCTTATGCTTGCTCAAAAAGCCAGTCCTAAACTTAAGTATGCGGGCAGTCTTTTCTACAAAATCTTTGTTATCATCTCCAAGTATAGATTCTTCTAGAAGAGTAGTTAGAGGCAATGTATTTATCTTTTCTAACTTTTCACTATACTCCTTATACTCTTCTTCTAGTTTTTCGGATGCCTCAATGTATTGATGCATCTCTTTTATTACTCCCTTCGCTTCTTTGTAGGCCTCAAATCCTTTTTCTAAAATCTCACCTACCTCTTGGTTCACTTTGTCTATCCATTTGTCAACCATCTCCGCCTTACCTCTAACCTGCACCAAATCATCAACCTCCTTTTTGCTTAGCAAAACAGGAGTCTCAATAGCTGCAACCTGTTGTGACCTTGGAGAGGAGACACTCTTCAAGAATGAATGTAACTGATCCAATTGAGCCTTAAGCTCATCTTTCTTTTGTTTGTCCTTCATCATTCTTGATTTAGTTTTTGAAGCCACCACATCAATCAGATTCATTTGTTGATTTCTAGTGGGTCTTCCCAAATTAACCATACTCAATTGATAGTCTGTTACTGCATATCCCCTACCTCCTTTTCAGTCATAGGCATGGCACATTCAACAACTATCTCCCCTTTATCTGTGAGTCTAGTAGAATGTAAGACTTTAGCCTTCTTCTTGGGCCTTTCCTATTTAATTCTCTTCATCATATCCTCCCAATTAAGAGGTTGAGGAGGTGTTCTAGCTCTCTTCTGCAGGTCTAACTTCAACCATGTAGGAGCACTGGGAGTAGTCATCATCATGGAAGAGGAAGCGACAACTGTAGAGGGTGGCTGAATATTTACCTCAGGTTGAGAATCAACCTTTGCTTTTTCTTGTTGTTCCTGTAGCACATGCATCTGCACCAACTTCTCAGCCTCTTCTCTATCTCATTGTTCCTGCATTTTCTTGTCTTCTTCTTCTTTTCTCAATCTCTCTTCTTCCATCTGATCCTTCTCTAATTTCTCTTTTTCTAAGGCCTTTGTTTCTAGAGTCTCCCTCTCTAACTGTTCTTCTTCCAAAGCTTTAAGTTTTGTAGCTTTGGCATCTTCTTCCTTTTGCTTTCTAATTAGCTCTTCGACCTCTTTTTCTTTCCTTATCTTTTCTAATTCTTCCTTTTCTATCCTTTCCATTTCTAAGGCTATGAACTTCTCTTCCTTTTCCCTTTCTTCTTCAGCTTGCTGTTTCTTTATTAGCTCTTCAACATCCCTTTCCTTTCTTAGAGCTTCAACTTCTTGTTCTTTCTGTCGAGCTTCCTCTGCAAGCTTCAATCTAGCAACCAGGGCTTCCTTTTCCCTTCGGTGTCTTGCTTTCTCTTCCTCAAGATCATGGATTTTCTATATCAATTCCAATTTGTCATATTCTACTTTGATCTTGATCTCATGCTCTCATTGCCTTATTTGCTCCTCTATTTCATCACCTGCTGTCCTTGTTTCAATTTGTTTTTCCTTTAATTGCTGTTGTTGAAGTAGAGCATCAACTTGTAACTTTGCATCCATTTCCTTTTGCTTCTCCGCAGTAGCCCTTACATCAGACTCTTTTGTAGCATCTTCAAACTATTTCCATTGCTCTTCCTATGTCAGAATCTGCTCAATAGTCCCCTCCAAAGGCATGTTTTCTTGCAGGTCCTTCTCTAAAAGAGTTTCATCCGAGTCTGTCTCAATTTCTACCAATTCTTCCTCCACTTCTTTTCCTTTATCAGCTTCAACCATGGCATAAAGTACTCCTTGAACTTCTTTACTTTTCTTTCTTGTGAGTGGGGCTTGTGTGGATGACTCACCCAATGCGGGTGTAGAAACAACAGATTCTATTGGAACATGTCCCTCTGGTGTCTCTTCTTCTTCATCAACTACCTCAAGCTCTATTTCTTCAACATCCGGAGGAAAGAATTCTAATGGTTCCTTGGAAGGAGTCTTTCTTTTAATCCTCTTGTATCCTTTACCCTTCTTAAGGACTGGTCCTTGAGGAGCTCGAGCTTTCATCATCAACCATTGTACACTTCTATCCAAGACTATTCTTCCAATTTTCTTAATATCAATTGTTTCTTCCTCATTCCAGTCTGTTGGATCTAAGTTTTTGGTGCCAATGTTCAAAGCTTCATATGAGGGATCTAATACAATTCCATCATCCACCAAAGTGTTAGGAATATTTTCTTTAATACCAAGCTCTACCATAAGTGAGACTGATAATCTCTCATAATTCTTCTTCCTCAAGTCATATTCATCCTGCCGATCACACCAAAAGTCCTCTAACAAATTAAAGTGTTTAGTGAACACTGAAGGTAATAAAGCATGCATTTTCTCCCTTGGATCAAAATACTTACGAGTTGTATACAATCCCAGTTTCAATTGTATCAACTCATTACAAACCACCCTTGCTCCCTTTAAGTGTGGACAACCATATTCCGCCAACTTCATGGGAAATTTATGGCATCCTATCTTGTGCTTGATCCCAAACCTAGCATTAACTCCAATGGCTTGATACACAAACTCCATAAGCACTATTCTGTTACTGCAACATCTTGAAAGCAAATGGGGATGACCTTCAAAACCAAACAATCTGAAGTATGTAAATTTGGGGTATTGGATGTACCAACTTCCCCATTCAGAAATGAATTCCATGGCTTCTTGACTTAACCTGTATCCTGCATCTCCACTCAACTGGTTGATAATCACATATAGAAATGCATCATTGACTCTTCTGAAATGAGTCTCAGCAACCTAAAGAGATAATTGATCATAATGCTCCCATAACTTCTTTTGTCCATCCAAGGCTCCCATTATACCTACTCTGTTTAATCCTGGGAAAATCCCCAATCTTGCTGCAGCATAAACCACATAAGAAGTCATGAAGAAAGATTTAGTTTGTCTGACCCTTGTGAGCTAATCATGTATGGCATCATAAACAATCATTGACCAATCAAACTGGTAATCACCCTGAAAGATTACTTGAATAAAATGAAACATCCATTCCTTGAAGTGGAAGGAATCCCTCTTCCCAAACACTCTGGACAACATTAATATCAAATCAAATATCTCCTTCTTGAAATCTGCCCTCTTTGGCTAGTCTGCTAGCTTGCTTAAAGATTTCTTCTCCGTGCTTAACCATCTTTTGTTTAAGTGAGACTTATTGGAATCTTTATACTTGCTATATTTCTCCAATGCCTCTACTTTAGTTAGCTGCACCAAATTCTTGGGATCAGGAACATTAAATATGCGTTGGAACATTTGTGGAGTAAGATCTATAATCACATTATTTTGTGAATCCATGCATAATCTTGTAGCAGGATTATAAGTACCGGCCACTGTCAATATCAACTTCAAACACTGGACTGATAAAGGAAACACAATGATATGTGCAAGACCAGAATCAACAATCCTTTGCGTTCTCCCTGTCAAGTTTGCTCTTTCTGTAAAGGTCTCTTCATGTAATTCTTCAAAGCTATACTAGCTCAGATTAGTATCTGTGATATCTGACCAGTCTGATTCCACCTTGCTCACTTTCACCACTGAATTCCTATGATCATACCTCAATGTATAAGGCAGCTGTTCTGGTTTCACCTTCTTTATTTTTGGTGTTGTCTTTGATGTTCTAGCCGGTTGATTCCTTCGAGCAGCCTCTCTTGACATTCCTGACATCTTTCAATTTTCCTGCAAGCAAACCTCTAATTAGATCTTTAGCTATCATCATAAAACATGCTTTTAAAACATACCTATTACACATACATCGGAGTCAGAACCAGACAGAAACTCAAAACAATCTCTTTTACAAAACTGGTGGACTCAGAGCAAAAGCCGATATGGAAACTTCACCTAATAACAAACAGGCTCAGAGTCGGAGTCGGGGAGATTATCGGAACCGAGGTCGGAACAAAAAATGGATTTGGTTTTTCTTCGCATTCTCATTTTTTTCATATTCTATTTCCATTTCGCCTCCGCCTCCGATTTGGTCATTGTTACTTTGCAGAAAGACTTTCCCACTATATGCGGAGCCAGAAACAGGATGAGAATAGAATCGATAACTTTTGCAAACAAAATTCTTAAGTTCAAGATCAGTTTTGATCCTGCCTCTGCCAATTATCATATACTCTAAGGAAACCTTTTAAAACTCAGAATCGGAAACAAAATAGAAATGGGATTGATGACTCTTATAAAACAAAACTCTTATGTCCATAATTCATTCCAATCCCGCCTTCGCCTATGCTAATCATGACATCATCAAATTTATTCATTTTCAACATAAATTCATGATTTAGACCTAGGTCGCTATAAAATGGCAAAGGAGCTTTAAAAACACTATACTCATATGACCGTGGGGAACAATTACATTTTAGGGCCATTTATTTAAATCTTATTAAAGTAATTGCAGAGACCAACGAAACCCTAATCTAACAAACCCGATAAAACTAGGGCACGGGTTTAAACCCTGCCATTTTACCAGACGACGAAACCCTAATCAAGCAATAAATCTAATCTACCCTAACTCACTGTAAAATCTCTAATCTACCTCACTGTAGATTCCTAATCTAACAAATGCCATTAAAAACCTTTAATCTAGTCTAATCTACTGAAAACCAAAAACGACACGATCACAATTACGATTAAGACGTGAAAGCTACAGTGCCCAAAAATAGAAAGAAATGACACGATAAAACAAAGATAAAGTAAAACAAACAAGACAAAACAAGAACCTGCTCATTCAATCACATCGATGATCATAGAATTGCTTTAAAACACAATGATTGAACACGCGAGAAGATATAAAGCAAAACACAACGAACACAACTGCAAATAAACAACGAACAACCAAGATAAAAGACCTACCTCAAACGCAAACAAGCCCAAGCTAACTTTTTGAATCGATTCACATACAATATCCCTTCTCTATCTCGATCAATTTGCTCAAACGAACTCTGCTATTGCTCTTCGCACTCTTAGACTTGTAATAATAACAATAATGATCGGCTTTAACCCTTAATAAAGGTAAATATGTGAATTTCTACCTACACCGGCAACCACCATTAATGCATCAAAATGTAGTAACGGCGGAGTCGAAACTGTAAGAGAACGAACACTGGTCTACCGTGTGCTTCAGTCAAAAAGTCAACGACAAAAAAAAGTTGGGGGCGGAACTAAAATGGAATCGAGATCTTAAATTTATAAAATTTCCAAACCTCATTCCCATTCCGGCTCTGCATCCGACAACTAAAAACAAAACAAAAACTAAATAAAAAAAGTTAAATAAAAGACCAACCTAATAAAACAAAACACAAAAATCGAGACAAAGAAAAAATAAAAAGTAGCAGAGTCGGGATCGGAATCGATCATGATTTTGCAAATTTTGATAACAACCATCCCAATTCCCACTCCGGCTCTGCTTCCGCTAAAGACCAAAAATAAAGACTGTCGGGATAGAACCAAAAACAAGCCTCAAAAGAACTTTCAGAACTCGATTCATCTCCAGTTCCAATTCCGACAGAGAAACCAAAGAAAAACAAAGTATTGGCAAAACTAGACTCCAAACTTTGTTTCAAAAACAACTAAGTACAAAAAACACAAAGGGGGACCCATTTTGACCAAGGCAAAAAGATGGGGTGGTTATGCAAGGCATAACAGAAGCATTCTGACCATTGATGATATGGCAATTTCTAGAAGAAGGCTTGGGTTTACCAGGTTCAGTGTAATGGTCAATTAGAAGGCACCTCTTCCCGATTCTATTTCTTTAAAGTCTATCCTTGAGGTTTGGAAGCAAGTAATAGAGTTTATTTTTTAAAAATTTGCTTGTTTCCATTGTAAGAATTCAAGTCATTGGGTGAAGTTTTGTCTATCCAAAGTTCTAAAACCCGATCCCAAGTTTTGGATGGAAAAGAAAAATAAAAAAGAGGCACTACCTGTGGTTCCAGATTCAACCAAGAATGTGGATGTTTTGTAGGAGGGCTATATGGTTGGTCTTTTCCAGGACCCCTCCTCTCTGAAAGGTGGGTGTCCTTCCCATCCTACTCAATAGGAGTTAGAGGTGGGAGAGGATGATGAGGAAGTGGCCTCACCTCGTTCTCATTTATCTTTAGATGCCGTAGTGTGCAATGGTGAGTTGAAGGAGGGTGATATCCTCTTAGAGGATGGCTCTAAGATTTTGCCTAACTATTTAGAGAAGGTGGTTGACTCTGCATTGGAAGGGTGTATTTAGGAGGGAAAGCTTCTAGAGTCTAGTCTTAGAGTGGATTAGAGGTCCGAAGAAGAAGAATAGTTCATTTGGTTAAAGGGAAAAGTAAGGTCTCTCAACTCCCCTTTTGGACCAAAAGGTATGTTGACTAGAAATAGAAAAAAGGTAGACTGTGGGTCTGATGTTAGGGGGGGGGGGGTGCTGCCACAATTGTGTGTCTCACTTTTGGGATGTGCTGATTTTTACCTGAAATCACTATTTTTAGAAAAACTAATGATTTAAGTCTTGAGAGGCTCCATCTAAAGGGTTTTAATTGAAGAGGGACAAATGAGACCCCCTTAGATCAAACCCCCTTGGATAGAACCCCTCTAGTATTAAATCATACCCACAATGGAGTCTCCTTCGCACCTATCAAAATGCTGGCAAAAAACCACTTTTTATTCACCTTTTGAGGGATCAAATAACGTCATTTAAAATTTATATTTTGTAAGATTGTATCCCTCGAAACAAGCTTTCCAACAAGTATAGATTTGATATATTTTCATTTTATCATGTATCTAATTTTTAATTTTTATTAAACATAGGTTTTTCTACGAACATCAAGCTCTTTGTTGTGCAGAGGTGGAAAAATAGTAAACCATTGTAATTTTTTTTTTTTAAATACCCTTTTCGTAGGTATTGATGTCCTTTTTTCACCAAAAAATAAAAAATTGGATTTAGATACATACACAAAAAGTTAGGTTGTACGACACAAAAGTATGTCCAAATTATAGTTATAGTGACTTCAAAAAGTAATTTAAAAAAATATATGCAACAAAAAATTATGAAAAAATATTCTTTCCCTAGATATTGATGTTGAGAATCTATATTTCTAAAATTTAAATTTAATCCTTTATAGAAAAAAAGTTATGTTGTACAACATAAATGTTACTTTCTGAAAATGTTGTTTTTTGTTTAAAACTAGTTATTAAAGGAGATGTTGAAAGATTCATGATTTATTTCAAAAAAATTGAAAAAAAAATATTTAGAATCTACATACAAATTTCCAGAAATCACTAGTTTACATCATCTTCAAATTCTTAACAGTTTAGCTTCTATAGGTCTCAGAAGATGAAGATTCAGTTAAAAATATTGATGTAAATGTCCATCTTGAGAAAAAAGTGAGACACAGTATTGTGATTTCACCCAAGGCAAGGTAGACCCTCATCCCAAAAAAATAGAGAAAAAGAGAGTAAGAAGGATATTGGTGACATTATCTGCATCCAAATGTAGATGGTGATATCTCGACATGTATGGGATAAATACATAGGCCATCTTTTTCATTATTAGCAAAGTTTAATCTTGGGTGTAGGTACAAGTTTCACAATCCAAAAAAAAAAATTATAACGTGTATTTGTGTGGCGAGATCCAAAACACGTGTAATCAAAGATTGTTAAATGATGTTATGACGAAGCCAGTTCATGCCAAGTACAAAAAAATTGTGTCGATGGCTACATGGTCATAATTAAAGGTTAAGCATTGTTTCAAGAGTTATCTACTTATTTCATCCTAAGAAGGTGGGCACAAGAATAATCAATACATTCTAGCTTCTGTATATCTATCTCCTATAGTGTTGTTGCTATAGTTTTAGTGTTGGCTTGTCCATCAGTGGTCTATAATGGTGAAGGGTTTCTGTAGTGGTGGATTTTTTTTCCAAGGTTAGTGGTTTGTCAAAAAAGGGCTCTGGGTCTGGTGCATTGTTTTGTGCTCAAATTTTGTGGTTTTCAAGTTGGTGGCTTTTTCATGTCAAAGCATAGATGGAATATCATCCAAGAAAATATGGGGTTTTCTTTCATATTCAATGGTGGGAACAACCATTCTCAGGATACTTGGGAGAAAATCATTTCCAAATGATTTTCAAAGTTCAGTACCCAAGTGTGTTTAAGTGCTTAAAATGTGTAATTGGTACAAAAATTCTGCATCCAAAAGCTAGAAGGTTAATATTTCCCTCTAACTTTCTCTCTATTTTTATTTTGAATCTCATGGACCTACTCCAAAACTTGGAATCGGTGAATTCAATAGCAGTAAAGTTTGTTAATGAAGTTTTTCTTCAAAATGACACACTCTTGCTATACATTCAGGAGTATGAATTTGGGAAGTGTGAAGGATATGGGAGGAATTTTTCCTCCATATTTCTTACCACATAATAAAGCTTTTGTTTCTGTGTTTGATGCTTTAAATCTTTCACTTGAGCTCAATGACCCAAGTTTCTTGAATAGGGCTCTCTCAAGAAATAGTCATCAAATTAGGAGGGAAATGTCTAAATGCTTCAGGGAGAAGTATCACTATGTCATTTCTTCTCCAGTATAATTGTTACCAGATTGTAGTCCCCAATATTCCACTTGAACCTCAGATTGCAGTCCCAAATATTCATGTTCAAGCTCAGTTGACAATGCTCAATAATTCTCCACCTCATCAATTTTTTTGGGTCGTTACACCCTCCACCTCGTCATATTGTTCTTGATATTAACATCATTGCAAACTCACAAAAATGGTAGATAGGAATGAAATGCAAGGTGAAAATTCTATGGAAATGGTGTAAATGGAAGAATAATGGGTAAATCTGTGTCCAGTTATATTTTTTGGGTTTTTCAATAGTATGATATATGTAGTGGTAGTGGTAGTATTTTCAGTGGTAGTTCTAGTGTATCTTCTATGGTAATGGTGCAGTTGGTACTACAATGGGTAAATATTCAAGGGGCAATGCTAATGGTGCGACTGGTAGTGGTTTCTAATTTTTTGATGCAATGGCGGAGATATATAATGCGAATTTGGGTCATCAGTGGAAGAAAATTATGTGGAGTTAGTGACAGTATTTTATGGTGCAATGTTTTTTGGTTTTCAACTGTCAACCTTCGACTTCTGGTAAATATGGTACATATGGGTTATGACATAATAAGTTTTTCTAGGAATCGCTAAATGACAAAACAATGTTTTGGTTGCATCTTGAACACAATAGTGGTATCAATGGGTTATGCATTTTTTAGTTTCAATTTGCTTAAGATAGTACAATATCAATAATTTGATCAAGGCTTGATCAAATTTTGAATGTAAAAATTATTGTATCTACTTAATATATAAATAATATATAGGCTATAAGCCTTTTGCAAAAAAAAACTATTTTTTATATGTGCTCGAAGAGCACAACTTACAAGCTTAAATGAAGATAATCTCATGGAATACCAGGGGGCTTAACCACTTTCATAAGCATGAACTCCTGAGAAATATAATCTGGGACCACAAACATGATATCTTACTTATTCAAGAAACTCAAATATTGTGTGAAAATTTGAGAAATTCAAGAACTACTTGTTCAAAGATTGTGGGTTTCATGGTTTTGATTTAGATAGAGTGTCGAGTGGCATTGCTACTTTCTAGAATCCAAAAACTATGAGAGGTATTGCACTCTTTACTAATGCTAATCACGTGGAGACTCAATTTTTGCATCTAAAGGATGAGACAGCTTGGGTTTTTTCTAATGTGTATGCTTTGAATTTAAAAAGTGCTTTGAATTTAAAAAGAGCTAGAAAGAGGTTGTGGACCGATACAGTTTCTCTAAGACCTTTGTTCCCAAACTCTATCTGGCTTGTTATGCAATATTTCAATACTCCTCTCAAAGATCAAGATAAGCTAGGGGAATCACAGGCTCCTGTGGACACCATATATGATTTAAGGGACTTTATTGATGATAATGTACTTATTGACCTAGATCTGCAAGGGACTTCCTATACTCAGACCAATATAAGGGTGGGTTAGGATCTGATATAGGTGAGGTTGGATGGGGCTATTGTTTTAGTGGATTGGTTTCTTAACTATTCTTGTACTTTTTCTACCTTAACCAAATGTGGCTCTAAGTTTGGATGTTAAAACCTTCAAAACCCTCAATCAAATACCAAACCCTATGTTTATAGGATTTGACTAGATTATTCTTGGTTGATCTTTGAGTTTTGACCTAATTTACAAACAATTAAAAATCACCAAATACTTGTAGCAATTTGATGTTATTTTTATATGTAATATGGAGACCTTGGATTAGGGCCTCATACTGAACCACATTGTTGGTGCAGCTAAACTGGAGCTTGAAAGAAAAGTAGTATTTTTCCTCACTTGGAGATACTGACATTACACCAACACCTACACCATTTCTATTTTTTGAGCCATGAAAGAAAATCTACAACAATCCCTCCAAGTCTCCTTGAGTTTTTATGAGATTAGGGATAGGAACATTTTCTTCATGAATGTAATAGGTTCCAAGACTAGTCTCATCTACCTCTTATATAGTGAGTGGATCAAATTGGAAAGTATTTCCCCATTCATCTAGTAGGAAATCAAGAACCTCCTCTAAAAGTCTAGCAGGTTCACAGAAAATACACTCATCCTCTTGATCATGTAATGTGCAATTAATGTTTATGGGACTAGGAGTGTAAGGTTCAAGATGATATTTTGCAATGGGTTCAACCCTAATGGTCACTTTGGTACTGTATCTGCTCTTGAATAACATATGGGACCAATCAGAAGATAGGTATACACCTATCTTGGCAGTGAATTTTTTGGATAGACATATGGGAAAGAAGGTAGGAAGGTCAATGAACAAAATATCTTGCAATGAAGTACAACCATGGCATGCATGTAAGGTCAATTTTAAATCCTTAATAACCCCCATTATCTTGATAGTAGTACCATCCAATTGCACAACTCCCCTTGTCACAGGGTCATACTTAATGCTAAGGATATCAACTACTTTTTTTGGCATAACAAAGTTGTTAGCCCTTGAATCAATCATGTGATTATGTACTTTATGATCCCCAATAATTAAAGATAAATAGAAGGGAGGTGGTTTACTAATTTTTTTTGAATCCCTTTCTTTGTTAGGTTGCACTAGGTTGATTGATCGCGTGATTTGCTCCTTTTTTGATACATCCTTTGGTTGATTATGCTCCTTTAAAGCTTGATGCAGTAGATTTATTTGAGATGGAATGGGCAAAGCCTCCCACATGGTGGCATTCAGGTTAGCCTTCTTTATTTGATCAACCATATTGAAAGGAAGCTAACTGGTCTTGAGAGAAACCTTTGGAACAACAAGATCCAACCTTGTAGCTTGGGTTATCTAAGGTTTATCCATTGTCTTCTTTCCTCTATTAGTAGTATAATTTGTCTGTAGAATAGTTGTTCTACGTGTAGGTCCAACAACTGTAGTCTCCTGAAATGGTTGGGGAGTTGAAGCTTGTCCAATTATGGAAGATGTACCATTATCCACCGCTCTTTTATTTGATCTTGTATTCTGGGCTATTGTATCAACACTTAATTGGTTTAAACCACAAAAATATGCCTCATTCCAATTGACCAATGTAGATTCTCCTAGCATGTGGTCCTAACTACTAAAAATTGCTTGATTTGCATCAAATTGTTGTCTTGAACTAGAGGGTTCATTTTGAACCACCAAAGTTTGCATAAACTCTCCATTTTGGCAAGAATTTTAATTATGAGGTTGTTCACATGTGTAACACCATTCATGCTCCTAGGCTAGACTTTTTTGAATTGGTACCAAAGCTTTAGAAGTGTTGATAGAAGATTTATGCTATTCAAGTTCTTAGCATGATTCCATTAATTTTTCCCTTGATAAGGTTATTTGTTTTTCCAATAACTTTGATTTTGAGGTTGATAAGGTCTATTATGTTGCCTCTCTATTGCCACTAGCTTATTACCAAAACTTTGAAATATTATTTTAACATCATGTAATTTATTTGAAGGTGTAACAAGAAGAGATGGTTGATTGGTAGAATCCATTGTAATTGGAGCCAATGTGGGTTGTTGAAGAGGGAGCTCTAGAAATAAAGGCATTGGTGGCCTAGGAACTATCTTCTTAGCTTGTATCAAGCAATTTTATACCCTTATGGCAAGGTCATATGCTCATGGTAGATTGATTCCACCCATGGACTGAATCATAACAACTATGTCACTATTAAGATCCCTTAAGAAATACAGGAAAATATATTTTGGAGAAGGTTCCACTAAGATAGGGATTCTATCCCAAGTCTTTTGAAATATGTAGTTGAAGTATCCCATGAGTTCATGGGGTTCTCTCTTGATTGTGGCCAAATGCTTTACCAAATACTAATGATAAATCTTGTCTTCAAAGTGTTTACCTAGTTTTTCACCTAACTCATCTCAATTGTGAATGGAATTAGGTT
>CM021102.1:572114674-572275980 GCA_007115665.2 Sequoiadendron giganteum | reverse complement strand
CAACTAAAAAAAAAACAAATACAAATACAAAAAGTTAAATAAAAGACCAACCTAATAAAACAAAACACAAAAATCGAAACAAAACAAAAATAAAAAGTACCGGAGGCGGGATCGGAATCGATCGTGATTTTGCAAATTTTGATAACAACCATCCCAATTCCCACTCCAGCTCCTCTTCTGCTAAAGACCAAAAACAAAGGCAAAGAAAAGACTATCGGGATAGAACCAAAAACAAGCCTCAAAAGAACTTTCAGAACTCGATCCAGTTTCGGTTCCGATTCCGACAGAGAAACCAAAGAAAAACAAAGTATTGGAAAAACTAGACTCCAAACTTTGTTTCAAAAACAACTAAGTACAAAAAATAACAAAGGGGGACCCATTTTGACCAAGGCAAAAGATGGGGTGGTTATGCAAGGCATAATAAATGGGGACTCGGCTAGGAAAATGGTTTACCTATTTTCAAAATACCCAAAGAAAATTTTAGTCACCCAAAAACTACTTGGCTTATAAACACCTTACCTTGAATGAGATCGGATATTTGTAGGATAATCTTGAGTTTGAATCTCAGATGTTATGTGCTCATGAGTTATTTCTGAATCTGAGTGTGTGCTTATATTGTGCATCATTCTTTGTAGATACTTTCTCTGCTTGTGAACAACTATACCTAAGTTTCAAGCTACATAAGTTGAGTCCTTTAACTATTGTGTAGTAAAATCCTGGGTATTGCTCCGCTGCCAGACAGGCGTCCATAGCCCCGACGGAGATACCTCTAATCCTCTCAAAGAATTTCTCTACTACCAGATAGGCGTCCATAGCCCCGATAGAGATACTTGGTTACCCACTTGATATTGAGCTTTTCTTTTTTTCTTTCTTTCTTTTTCTTCTTCTTTTTTTTATGGATGGAAATTCTTTTATGCATCTCTCAATACTCAGATTCAATGAATCTAAAATGTGGGTTGAGTACTACAATGGATTTCATGATAGTCTTGGAATCTGATTTTTCACTTGAAACATAGATAGAGTCATTCTAAAACAAATAGGTAATTACTCATGCAGATGTTTTGTTTTTTTTTTTCTAATTTGGTGACAGATCTTTGATCACAATTCATGAGATATTCACATTTACATCTTTTATCCTTAATAAATTTTCCAACCCAAACTAGAATGATCATAAAACATAAGTTTTAGAATGAAATCCTTTTCAATGATTATAATGAGAATACCTAAACCAATTTCTCTCCTAGTACCAATAGTATACTTTGAATAACAACCCCCTAACTTGAGATGAGCAAAATAAGAATCCCCAATGAAACAAGACAAAACAAAACAAACAAACAAAACAAACAAACAAAACAAAGAAAGAAAACAAAATAAACAAAACAAAAAAAACTAAAAACTTAATTACATATGATACAATATAGTACATTCCTTTTCAAAATACCAAACTTTCTATGCACCAAAATAGTGCTTGAGAAATTGACCATTAACTGGTAATGGAACAAGCTCGCTTGTTAAGGTACTCAAACAAAAGGCATTCTCCCCTAAGATTTCAGCTATTTGATAGGGACCTAACCAAAGTCTATCAAACTTCTAGTGATCTCCCTTCCTTTCTCTAGCCTTATCCCATAATAACACAAGGTCTGATATTATAAAGGATTTTACTTTGACTCTTTTGTCAAACCAATATTTAACCACAACCTGATGTTTAGAGAATTGTTGCAAAGCAACATCTCATTGTTCTTCCATGTTCAATAAGTTAAGTAGTCTAACCTCAATCCTATCATCCTTATTATAAAACTCCTACATAAAATTTAGAATAGGTATTTGTAAATGAGTGGGGAAGATTGGATCTTGGCCATAAACTAACTTAAAAGGTGAATTCCCTAGGGCTACTTTGATTCTGGTTTGATCTACCCATAAGGCAAATCTCAGCTGGGTATGCCAGTCCCTAGGGTTACTTTCTAACAACTTTTTTATTACTTCCAATAAATTCTTATTTGTGGACTCAGCCACTCCATTCCCCTGAGGGTAATAATTGGAAGAATATTTTAACACAATCTTATGCTCATAGGCCCATGAAATAAATTCAGCAGAAGAAAAAGTAGGGTCGTTATCACATACCAGAGCAAATGGAACTCCAAACCTAGTTGTGATGTTCTCTATCAAAAATTTAATAACCACCTCCGTGGTGCTATTCTTGCAAGGCAAAGCCTCCGTCCAATGTGTGCAATAATCCATCGCAGTCAAGATGAATTTGTGCCTTGCAGATGAGTTTGGATTAATCACACCCACAAAATCAAATGCCCATTGGGCAAATGGCCTTACCTCATAAACCGGTTGTAGGGGCATCACAGGATTTCTTTCTCTTGATGCAGAAGTTTGACATACATGACAAATCCTGCAATGTTGATGCACATCCCTAAACACATAATGCCAATAGTAACCTGACCTTAAAATCAGATGTGCCAACGCATCAACAGATCCATGTCCTGTTCCATGCCTGCCATGAAATTCACTTATAGCATGTTTAGCTTCTTGCTGATCCAAGCAACGCAAGTAGATCTCTTGTAATTCTTCCTGTAGATTGATCCCCCTTTAAGCATATAATGGGCGCTTTTCATCCTTAGTGCTCTTCTTTGAGTTGCATTCATCCTTTCTGGACACTTGTTGTTGAGGAGGAAAAAGACTAAGTCTATATACCAGGGATCTTTTGTGAATGACTGAACAGTGTATTGTTGACAAGTTATACTTCTGTCCACTTCAACCATTGCCTTTGACAAACCTTGACCTCTTACAAGCTTCATTGGGTGAATCTCCAAGTCAAATTCTTGTAAAATGGCCATCAATTTCCCTCTTCTTTCTCCTAGTTCACTTTGCATCAGGAGGGACTTTACAGCTGGATCTGGGACTATAGCCATCACTTGACTTCGGATTATGTAGTGTCTGAACTTTTTCACTGCTCGCACCAATGCAAAAGCCTATTTTTCTATTGATGAATATCTTACTTCTGCATTCTTAAATGGAGAGCTCATAAAAGTAATAGGCCTCTCCTCATTCTCTTCTCTTCTCTGCGATAAAACTGTTGCACATGAATGCTCAGAAGCAAAAGAATAAATGTAAAATGGTTTTAGATAATCTAGGCTTGTTAAAACAGGTGCCTCAGATATAGCTTGTTTAATCTGCATGAAAGCAGATTTAGCCTCTTCACTCCATTCAATCTTTGCATCCTTCTTCATCATTTCATTAAGTGGTTTAACAATTTCTGCAAACCCTGTTATAAACTTCCTGACAAAATTAATCCTTCCAAAGAAAGATCTCATCTCCTTCTTACTTCCTAGCCTTGTCAACTTCAAAATGGCTTCTACTCGATTAGGATCTATGGAAATTCCCTCCTCTGATATAATGTGACCCACGAGCTTCCCTTCAGAAACTCCAAATACACATTTCTTTGGATTGAGAGAGACACCATAACTAATACATTTCTTCAGTACTTTCTCTAAATCAGCAGCATGATCTTCTCTACTCTTAGAGAAGATGGTCAGATTATCAACATAGATGATTATACACTTTCCTATCAGGTCTTTAAACGCTACATCCATCTCTCTTTGAAAAGTAGCACCAGCATTGATTAGACCAAATGGCATCCTCCTGTAGGCAAATGTGCCCCACTTTGTAGTGAAAGCAGTCTTCATCCTATCCTCATGACTTACCAGTACTTGATTGTATCTTGAATATCCATCCAAGAAAGACATCATTTGAGATCCATTAACTTTTTGCAATACTTCATCAAGAGATGGTAATGGATAATTGTCCTTCTCAGAGGCTTTGTTTAAATTTTTGAAATCCACACATAACCTGATTTCCCCATTCTTCTTCCTCATAGGAACTAGATTAGCTACCCAAGTAGAGTGTCTAATTGGAAAAATTATTCTTGCAGCCAAAAGCTTCTATACTTCAGTCTGGATCAGAGGCTCAATTAATGCATTGACTGGGCGTTGCTTTTGGTGAAACGGCTTGGCTTCTGGCTTAAGAGGAATTGTATGTGTGATGACAGATGTATCAAAAGTTTTCAAATCATCATAGCTCCAAGCAATTGCTTCAATATTCTACTTCAAGACTTTGATTATCTCATCCTTTATTTCCTGAGGACAAGTCTTCCCTATAAGAACATTCCTTTCTACCCCTGAGTGAGTCAAATTAATGGATTCATAGTTGCCTCCCTCACTCTTTGTAGGAATTCTCTGATAAGCTCATGGATCTGAATCAAATATCCTTTCCAATGCTATCATTCCTTTTGGGATGTTATTGCTCTTTAAATCCATTATCCCTTCTGGATTGTCACTTTCTGTATTGTCACTTTCTGGATTCCAATCTCCTTGATCCCTATCAACATCATCAATTATTTGTCCTTGAAATACATTAGAAATCTCCAAAAAGGCCAAAATATGTTGATCATCATTAAACACTTGGAAATGTCGAACATTGTCAGGAATTGTAGGGACTGAAATCAACTCCACAAAAAACCTCTTTAGATTTGAATCTTACATCGGCTCTAATGTACTTGCTGCAATAGCAAGAGCATCTGCTATTTGATTTGCTTCCCTTGGAATAAGAGTAATCCCAAAGGCATCAAAATCTTCTATTAAATTCCAGACCCTATTCCTATAAGCAGCCAATCTTTTATTATGGCAAGTGTATTGACTACGTACCTGTTTCACAATTACCTCAAAGTCTCCCATCACTGTAAGAGCAGTTACCTTCTTCTTATGAGCAAACATAAGTCCTCTTGCAAGTGCCTCATATTTATCCACATTGTTAGTGCAACCAAATTGCAATCTATAAGAAGCAAAATAAGTTTTCCCTTTCGGGTTAGTTAGTTCAATTCCTGCTCCACTTCCTGCTTTAGATTTAGAACCATCAAATTTAAGAGTCCATAACTGGTCTTTAGCTGGGAGCTCTTTCTTTTTAGAAACTATAGGGATTTTGTCACTTGTGACATGTGGCGGCTCAGACTTTTTCTGTTTATCAGAATTTGTGTTGAGAAGAAGCTCAGTTAACGATTTTCCTAGTTCCTTAATTTGTTCAACAACTACCTCTTGAGCGATTTCTTGGGCTGAGTCAGCATCTAACTCATCTTCTATTAACTCTTTTGGCATTGGAAAAGCATCTGTAATAGGGGTATTAAAATGAAACTGAGATACTTCCACTTCCTCTTTTTGATCCAAAAACCCTAAAACCTGAGTCAGTTATATTGGCAAAGACACTTCCTGCTGAGGAAGACTGACCCGTGTAAGAATTGTTGCATCCTTAACTTGGAAAGATAACTCATTGATGGGAGTCTTAGTTACCTCTTGAGATTCTTGTTTGGGAAAATCTACATGCCTTAGAATATCTATGCATGACTGACATGTCAACTCTGAATGGTTATGATAGTGTATTCTACACCAATTAGGAAGTAATAAATTACTCAAATCAGTTTCTATTCCTAAAACTAGCCTATCTTGTTGCAATTTCCTTATTAGAACTTGCTAGTTGATGTGAATCATTGAGTCAGTGTGATCTAAGGATAGTGTATCCTCAGGACTAACTACAGAGAAGGTAAGGACTTCGTCTTGCTTGTAAACACCCATCTCAGTCTCAAAGAATGCTACTTCATTTGGAGTATCATACTCTGTAATCATGTGTTTGAGCCTAGGTTCACTTTCAATTCTTATCTGAGTGGCAACCCCTTTCCATGGTAACCACATGTGAGAGAAGTCCAAGGACAAATATCCACCTATGCTTTTCATTAGCTCTCTACTTAAAAACATCCCATATGTTTCTGGGATGCCAGCAACTTGAATATCTATATAGGTCTGGATCCTTGGGTCTGATCTAACCTGCACATGCATGTTCTTCAATTCACCTACAACATTAACTTTGGTTTTATCCAATTGAATCACCTTTTTATTGGTTGGAATAGGACTCAATCCTAACTTTTTACAAATCGAAAAAGGCATGACATTCCCTGATGCTCCAGAATCTAATAAGCAATTGTTTAGATTCTTTCCAAAGATTCTCAAACTTAACAAGAAAGGTGGGGTACTTGTCTTACCTTTATACATAGCAGCATTTGTCTCCTTTGCGAGAGTCACTTTACCTTTCCTTTTCAAGCGATCTATTTCTTCCAAAGCTTTTAATACCACCTCCCTTTGAGTTGGGAACCACTTCATAATATCAAAGAAAGACAGTGATGTCTTTTGCCTTTGCAATTCTGCAACAAAATCAAACTCTAAATCATTCCTAAATTGATATTTAGGAAAAGAAGGTTGATTACCTCTATTCTGAGTATCAGAAGGTCCCTTTGGTGGGGGTGGATTATTATTTGCATTCTGATTTGGTGGAACCATGTTGTTAGGGGGTGCAGATGTAGTGAATGGCCCTTTATTCTAGTTCCTCATAAAATGACCACCCTTAGATTGGAAGGCTTGAGCATCATAGACATCTTCTTCTGGCTCATTATCCCCTTGCATAGGGAATTGATACTTTTCTTCAATGGTTTCATAAGTCATGGCAGTGCTGACTGGCCCATTACCTTGATTGGAATTTCCTGCTTGAGGATGGGCATCAGCCTATGCAATTTTCACCATCTTCTCCATTTCTAGGCAATTGACCTCAGAATGGGCTGCTATATCATGCAACCTACACCAATTTGTCATAAAATTCAAATCAACAACATTAGCAGTATTTGATCTCTCTTCAGCTGCTTGATAATTATGGGGAACTCCTCCATTGTTAGGTTCAGTGTTCCACTACCTATAATTGTTGTTGTTGTTATTGAACCTTTGATTGTATCCTCTTTTTTGATTTTGATAATTCTGGTTTGAGGAGTTTTGATTCTGGAAGTTCCTATTGGTGTTCTGAATTTGGTTTTGATTAGCATAATTGCCCTGATAGTTGTTACCTCCCTGATTGTTGTAATTCTGGTTTTGATTATTGGGAGGATTTTGTCTGAGCTGTGCCATGTCATTTGACATCTGAGAGAGAGTCTTTTTGAGAGTCTCTACTTCACTTGTAAGTTGAACAGTTTGATCATTCTGCACATTTTGGACTATGGCTGGGGAATGGACATGGGTTGGTCCTCCCCCTTGTTGCAATTGATTTTGAGTTTGATGTTGAGGTTGCTGTTGTGGGGATTGATGTGAGGAATCATGCATGCTATTGCCAAAGAAGGGCATAGTTGGAGGAGCTTGCAACTCAGATGCAGGTCCATAATGGGAATAAGACGTCCCTGGGACAATGTTGTATAATGGTGGATTAGGCATCTAATAATTCATTGGAGGAAAAGTTAATCTTAACCCTCCAGATTGTAGATTTGTCTATTGTTGCAATTTGATAGCCAAATGATAAATCTTAGATAGTGAGTCAATCTCATCAGGTTGATAAGTTCTTTGTAAGAACAGACCAATCAAAGGATCAACAGCTCTCAGATATGCCTGCATGGCCATGGCTTCCGGCACTAGGTAAGGCTCTTGTAGCCTACGATACATTCTATGGAACCTAGTGTTGAACAAGGGCAACGGTTCATGATGCTCCTTTCTAATAGTGGCAAATTGGTGATATAGTATGGCAGGGTCTACATATACCCTAAACTAATTAATAAAAGCATTCTCTAAATCTATCCAACCCAGAATGGATCCTTGGGGCAGATTTAAATACCAATTATATGCCATATCTCCTAAACAGTAGGGAAATAGTCTACATACCATATCTTGATGAGCAACTTGAGCTCGTGTGCAGGCATCTTTGAATGCTTGTATATGTTCCTCTACACTTCTTGATTCTCCATGCATGTATTTCAGACATAACTTCTCTGGGTTCTTTGGTAAATCATGGAATCCACCTGGAATAGTCCCTAACGGGGAGGGATTACCCACAAAATAAGCCATTGGTGGGATTGGTTGGGTAGGTGGCGGTGATAAAGGCCGAATTGGTGGTGACAAAGGCCTATTTGGTGGTGGTGTGGGTGGAATTGGTGGAAATCCTGGTGGAATAAGTGGTGGTGGTAATGTAGGTATTTCTACCCTACGAGCATGAGGTCTTGATCTAACCGGGGTTTGAAGTTCTTCAAATAATTCACGATTAGTAGAGGATCTAAGAACCCTCTCGTATCTCTCTGGTGAAAAAGATCTTCCACGAGCCAGCTTGTCCTTTCAAGCCCTCCTTCTAGCCCCAATTTATGTTGATGGTTAAAATGACACAAACAACATTAAAACAAAATATTTCTACTCTATTTCTCCTAAAAGAGAAAGACAACATGTAGTAGCCTAACTCCCAAGGTCCTGGTAGTTGGTTCTCAATTGTCTGATGTCACTCAATTGGTTCATGCAACTGTAATATTCAAGGGGCTTGTGCTGGTAACAAAGGATTCAAGCTATGACTCTCTTTATCAAAATAGTTCTTGTAAATCAATGGGTTTTAAATAAAAGGAAAAGATAGATCCAAGGGGTAAATCAGTAAGTATGAATTAAATTTATCTAATATCTAGACATATATTTTTAACAATGAATGTTTTCTTAACCGATCACAAAAACCATAGCATGACACAACCCACAGTATGACTGTACCATCGTATACATCTTAGGTGCTTAATTCAATTCCACTATTCGCATATCACAAGTATTTACCAAATTTCAAAACAACACACATTCATTCATCATCAAAACTATAGATCAACAGACTTCAATAACTTTAATTCAATGACAATTTAACAAGATAATCTTTAAACCTGGTTTCTTCTAATGACTTTCATCACATAAGAAACTATCATGCTTCAACACAATCATTGGCATTCAGGTGGACTATAACTCATTAACCTTATCAAACAACACAATTCAATGTAAACTCCATATTTCATAAACCTGTAATTCTATTAACTGTAAAAAGATCTAGTACAATGTATCTCTGCAAAACTCTATAAAATTCTATCTCCTAGCACTAGGTAAGCCAATCCAATTCTCAATTAGCTGACCTTTACAATGTGATACCCATCTAGTATTTATAACTATACAAAAAGTTCGAACCTCACTTCTATTTTAGGTTTTCCACCTTTTTAGGAATTCAGACTCTCTTGGAAACTCAGATCAATTTGATCTTGAGTTCTTACATTAGACTTTCAGTCTTAACTAAAAATAGAAGATAGAATAGAAGAAAAGAAGTCATGCACCCTCAAGACTGTCGGTGCTGCATGCATGCAACATGCAAGGAAGAAGAACATCATGCATGCAATATTTTTATGCATGTGAAGCTGGATCCACCATGAACTCATCATAACTGGTGAAGACTTGTTGTAGCATATCCATATCTGGCCCATCAATCCAGTCATCTTCAAATTTGATGCAATCCAACTCAACTATAGCAAACTCTTTCATACTTTTAACCTTGATCAATTCTCTCCCTGTAGCTTTTATTTCTTCTTTGACTTCTACAAGCCGATCTATCACCAAGTCTCCTCCATCATCTTTCTCCTGCACGAGTCCTTGGAATCTTTCATTCCATTTCTCTCTAACCTGACTCAAAGGCATGCCATCTTTTTTCATTACATTCACATCTACAATTATAGCCATGATTGCTTCCAACTCTTCCAACTGCTCAGTTAAATTATTAACTGCTTCTTGAATCTCATCCTTATGCTTGCTCAAAAAGCCAGTCCTAAACTTAAGTATGCGAGAAGTATTTTCTACAAAATCTTTGTTATCATCTTCAAGTATAGATTCTTCTAGAAGAGTAGTTAGAGGCAATGTATTTATCTTTTCTAACTTTTCACTATACTCCTTATACTCTTCTTCTAGTTTTTCGGATGCCTCAATGTATTGATGCATCTCTTTTATTACTCCTTCTGCTTCTTTGTAGGTTTCAAATCCTTTTTCCAAAACCTCACCTACCTCTCAGTTCACTTTGTCTATCCATTTGTCAACCATCTCCACCTTACCTCTAACCTGCACCAAATCATCAACCTCCTTTTTGCTTAGCAAAATAGCAGTCTCAATAACTGCAACCTATTGTGACCTTGGAGAGGAGACACTCTTCAAGAATGAATGTAACTAATCCAATTGAGCCTTAAGCTCATCTTTCTTTTTTTTGTCCTTCATCATTCTTGATTTAGTTGTTGAAGCCACCAAATCAATCAGATTCATTTATTGATTTCTAGTGGGTCTTCCCAAATTAACCGTATTCAATTGACAGTTTGTTAACTGCATATCCCCTACCTCCTTTTCTGTCATAGGCATGGCACATTCAACAACTATCTCCCCTTTATCTATGAGCCTAGTAGAATGTAAGACTTTAGCCTTCTTCTTGGGCCTTTCCTATTCAATTCCCTTCATCATATCCTCCCAATTAAGAGGTTGATGAGGTGTTCTAGCTCTCTTTTGCAAATCTAATTTCAACCATGTAGGAGCACTAGGAGTAGTCATCATCATGGAAGGGGAAGCAACAATTGTAGAGGATGGCTGAACATTTACCTCAAGTTGAGAATCAACCTTTGCTTTCTCTTGGTGTTCCTACAACACATGTATCTGCACCAACTTCTTAGCCTCTTCTCTATCTCATTGTTCCTGCATTTTCTTGCCTTCTTCTTCCATCTGATCCTTCTCTAACTTCTCTTTCTCTAAGGCCTCTCTTTCCAACCATTCTACCTCCAAAGCTTTAAGTTTTGTAGCTTCGACATCTTCTTCCTTTTGCTTCCTAACTAGCTCTTCGGCCCCTTTTTCTTTCCTTATCCTTTCTGATTCTTCTTTTTCTATTCTTTCCATTTCTAAGGCTATGAGATTCTCTACTTTTTCCCTTTCTTCTTCAGCTTGCTATTTCTTTATTAGCTCTTCAGCATCTCTTTCCTTTCTTAGAGCTTCATCTTCTTGTTCTTTTTGTCAAGCTTCCTCTGCAAGCTTCAATCTAGCAACCAGGGCTTCCTTTTCCCTTCAATTTCTTGCTTTCTCCTCCTCAAGATCATGGATCTTCTGTATCAATTCTAGCTTGTCATTTTTTGCTTTGACTTTGATCTCATGCTCTTGTTGCCTCATTTGCTCCTCCATTTCATCAATTTTTGTCCTTGTCTCAATTTCTTTTGCCTTTAATTGTTGTTGTTGAAGTAAAGCACCAGCTTGTAACTTTGCCTCTATTTCCTTTTGCTTCTCTGTTGTAGCCCTTGCATCAAAATCTTTTGTAGCATCTTCAAACTATTTCCATTGCTCTTCCTGTGTCAGAATCTGCTCAATAGTACCCTCCAAAGGCATCTTTTCTTGTAGGTCCTTCTTTGAAAGAGTTTCATCCGAGTCTATCTCAATATCTACCAATTCTTCCTCCCCTTCTTTTCCTTTATCAGCTTCAACCATGGCATAAAGTACTCCTTGAACTTCTTTACTTTTCTTTCTTGTGAGTGGGGCTTGTGTGGATGACTCACCCAATGCGAGTGTAGAAACAACAGATTCAATTGGAACATCTCCCTCCGATGTCTCTTCTTCTTCGTCGACTACCTCAAGCTCTATTTCTTCAACATTTGGAGGAAAGAATTCCAATGGCTCCTTGGAAGGTGTCTTTCTTTTAATCCTCTTATACCCTTTACCTTTCTTAATGACTGGTCCTTGAGGAGCTCGAGCTTTTATCATTAACCATTGTACACTTCTATCCAAGATTGTTCTTCCAATTTTCTTAATATCAATTGTTTCTTCCTCATTCTAGTCTATTGGATCTAAGTTTTTGGTGCCAATGTTCAAAGCTTCATATGAGGGATCTAATACAATTCCATCATCCACCAAAGTGTCAGGAATATTTTCTTTAATACCTAACTCTACCATAAGTGAGACTGATAATCTCTCATAATTATTCTTCCTCAAGTCATAATCATCCTGCCTATCACACCAAAAGTCCTCTAACAAATTAAAGTGTTTAGTGAACACTGAAGGTAATAAAGCATGCATTTTCTCCCTTGGATCAAAATACTTACGAGTTGTATACAATCCCAGTTTCAATTGTATCAACTCATTACAAACCACCCTTGCTCCCTTTAAGTGTGGACAACCATATTCCGCCAACTTCATGGGAAATTTATGGCATCCTATCTTGTGCTTGATCCCAAACCTAGCATTAACTCCAATGGCTTGATACACAAACTCCATAAGCACTATTCTGTTACTGCAACATCTTGAAAGCAAATGGGGATGACCTTCAAAACCAAACAATCTGAAGTATGTAAATTTGGGGTATTGGATGTACCAACTTCCCCATTCAGAAATGAATTCCATGGCTTCTTGACTTAACCTGTATCCTGCATCTCCACTCAACTGGTTGATAATCACATATAGAAATGCATCATTGACTCTTCTGAAATGAGTCTCAGCAACCTAAAGAGATAATTGATCATAATGCTCCCATAACTTCTTTTGTCCATCCAAGGCTCCCATTATACCTACTCTGTTTAATCCTGGGAAAATCCCCAATCTTGCTGCAGCATAAACCACATAAGAAGTCATGAAGAAAGATTTAGTTTGTCTGACCCTTGTGAGCTAATCATGTATGGCATCATAAACAATCATTGACCAATCAAACTGGTAATCACCCTGAAAGATTACTTGAATAAAATGAAACATCCATTCCTTGAAGTGGAAGGCATCCCTCTTCCCAAACACTCTGGACAACATTAATATCAAATCAGCTATCTCCTTCTTGAAATATGCCCTCTTTGGTTGGTCTGCAAGCTTGCTTAAAGATTTCTTCTCTGTGATTAACCACTTTTTGTTTAAGTGAGACTTATTGGAGTCTTTATACTTGCTATATTTCTCCAATGCCTCTACTTTAGTTAGCTGCACCAAATTCTTGGGATCAGGAACATTAAATATGCGTTGGAACATTTGTGGAGTAAGATCTATAATCACATTATTTTGTGAATCCATGCATAATCTTGTAGCAGGATTATAAGTACCGGCCACTGTCAATATCAACTTCAAACACTGGACTGATAAAGGAAACACAATGATATGTGCAAGACCAGAATCAACAATCCTTTGCGTTCTCCCTGTCAAGTTTGCTCTTTCTGTAAAGGTCTCTTCATGTAATTCTTCAAAGCTATACTAGCTCAGATTAGTATCTGTGATATCTGACCAGTCTGATTCCACCTTGCTCACTTTCACCACTGAATTCCTATGATCATACCTCAATGTATAAGGCAGCTGTTCTGGTTTCACCTTCTTTATTTTTGGTGTTGTCTTTGATGTTCTAGCCGGTTGATTCCTTCGAGCAGCCTCTCTTGACATTCCTGACATCTTTCAATTTTCCTGCAAGCAAACCTCTAATTAGATCTTTAGCTATCATCATAAAACATGCTTTTAAAACATACCTATTACACATACATCGGAGTCAGAACCAGACAGAAACTCAAAACAATCTCTTTTACAAAACTGGTGGACTCAGAGCAAAAGCCGATATGGAAACTTCACCTAATAACAAACAGGCTCAGAGTCGGAGTCGGGGAGATTATCGGAACCGAGGTCGGAACAAAAAATGGATTTGGTTTTTCTTCGCATTCTCATTTTTTTCATATTCTATTTCCATTTCGCCTCCGCCTCCGATTTGGTCATTGTTACTTTGCAGAAAGACTTTCCCACTATATGCGGAGCCAGAAACAGGATGAGAATAGAATCGATAACTTTTGCAAACAAAATTCTTAAGTTCAAGATCAGTTTTGATCCTGCCTCTGCCAATTATCATATACTCTAAGGAAACCTTTTAAAACTCAGAATCGGAAACAAAATAGAAATGGGATTGATGACTCTTATAAAACAAAACTCTTATGTCCATAATTCATTCCAATCCCGCCTTCGCCTATGCTAATCATGACATCATCAAATTTATTCATTTTCAACATAAATTCATGATTTAGACCTAGGTCGCTATAAAATGGCAAAGGAGCTTTAAAAACACTATACTCATATGACCGTGGGGAACAATTACATTTTAGGGCCATTTATTTAAATCTTATTAAAGTAATTGCAGAGACCAACGAAACCCTAATCTAACAAACCCGATAAAACTAGGGCACGGGTTTAAACCCTGCCATTTTACCAGACGACGAAACCCTAATCAAGCAATAAATCTAATCTACCCTAACTCACTGTAAAATCTCTAATCTACCTCACTGTAGATTCCTAATCTAACAAATGCCATTAAAAACCTTTAATCTAGTCTAATCTACTGAAAACCAAAAACGACACGATCACAATTACGATTAAGACGTGAAAGCTACAGTGCCCAAAAATAGAAAGAAATGACACGATAAAACAAAGATAAAGTAAAACAAACAAGACAAAACAAGAACCTGCTCATTCAATCACATCGATGATCATAGAATTGCTTTAAAACACAATGATTGAACACGCGAGAAGATATAAAGCAAAACACAACGAACACAACTGCAAATAAACAACGAACAACCAAGATAAA
Source organism: Sequoiadendron giganteum (assembly GCA_007115665.2). NCBI lineage: Eukaryota > Viridiplantae > Streptophyta > Pinopsida > Cupressales > Cupressaceae > Sequoiadendron > Sequoiadendron giganteum. Next base: position 572,261,505 of record CM021102.1, on the reverse strand, counting down.
AGACCTACCTCAAACGCAAACAAGCCCAAGCTAACTTTTTGAATCGATTCACATACAATATCCCTTCTCTATCTCGATCAATTTGCTCAAACGAACTCTGCTATTGCTCTTCGCACTCTTAGACTTGTAATAATAACAATAATGATCGGCTTTAACCCTTAATAAAGGTAAATATGTGAATTTCTACCTACACCGGCAACCACCATTAATGCATCAAAATGTAGTAACGGCGGAGTCGAAACTGTAAGAGAACGAACACTGGTCTACCGTGTGCTTCAGTCAAAAAGTCAACGACAAAAAAAAGTTGGGGGCGGAACTAAAATGGAATCGAGATCTTAAATTTATAAAATTTCCAAACCTCATTCCCATTCCGGCTCTGCATCCGACAACTAAAAACAAAACAAAAACTAAATAAAAAAAGTTAAATAAAAGACCAACCTAATAAAACAAAACACAAAAATCGAGACAAAGAAAAAATAAAAAGTAGCAGAGTCGGGATCGGAATCGATCATGATTTTGCAAATTTTGATAACAACCATCCCAATTCCCACTCCGGCTCTGCTTCCGCTAAAGACCAAAAATAAAGACTGTCGGGATAGAACCAAAAACAAGCCTCAAAAGAACTTTCAGAACTCGATTCATCTCCAGTTCCAATTCCGACAGAGAAACCAAAGAAAAACAAAGTATTGGCAAAACTAGACTCCAAACTTTGTTTCAAAAACAACTAAGTACAAAAAACACAAAGGGGGACCCATTTTGACCAAGGCAAAAAGATGGGGTGGTTATGCAAGGCATAACAGAAGCATTCTGACCATTGATGATATGGCAATTTCTAGAAGAAGGCTTGGGTTTACCAGGTTCAGTGTAATGGTCAATTAGAAGGCACCTCTTCCCGATTCTATTTCTTTAAAGTCTATCCTTGAGGTTTGGAAGCAAGTAATAGAGTTTATTTTTTAAAAATTTGCTTGTTTCCATTGTAAGAATTCAAGTCATTGGGTGAAGTTTTGTCTATCCAAAGTTCTAAAACCCGATCCCAAGTTTTGGATGGAAAAGAAAAATAAAAAAGAGGCACTACCTGTGGTTCCAGATTCAACCAAGAATGTGGATGTTTTGTAGGAGGGCTATATGGTTGGTCTTTTCCAGGACCCCTCCTCTCTGAAAGGTGGGTGTCCTTCCCATCCTACTCAATAGGAGTTAGAGGTGGGAGAGGATGATGAGGAAGTGGCCTCACCTCGTTCTCATTTATCTTTAGATGCCGTAGTGTGCAATGGTGAGTTGAAGGAGGGTGATATCCTCTTAGAGGATGGCTCTAAGATTTTGCCTAACTATTTAGAGAAGGTGGTTGACTCTGCATTGGAAGGGTGTATTTAGGAGGGAAAGCTTCTAGAGTCTAGTCTTAGAGTGGATTAGAGGTCCGAAGAAGAAGAATAGTTCATTTGGTTAAAGGGAAAAGTAAGGTCTCTCAACTCCCCTTTTGGACCAAAAGGTATGTTGACTAGAAATAGAAAAAAGGTAGACTGTGGGTCTGATGTTAGGGGGGGGGGGGTGCTGCCACAATTGTGTGTCTCACTTTTGGGATGTGCTGATTTTTACCTGAAATCACTATTTTTAGAAAAACTAATGATTTAAGTCTTGAGAGGCTCCATCTAAAGGGTTTTAATTGAAGAGGGACAAATGAGACCCCCTTAGATCAAACCCCCTTGGATAGAACCCCTCTAGTATTAAATCATACCCACAATGGAGTCTCCTTCGCACCTATCAAAATGCTGGCAAAAAACCACTTTTTATTCACCTTTTGAGGGATCAAATAACGTCATTTAAAATTTATATTTTGTAAGATTGTATCCCTCGAAACAAGCTTTCCAACAAGTATAGATTTGATATATTTTCATTTTATCATGTATCTAATTTTTAATTTTTATTAAACATAGGTTTTTCTACGAACATCAAGCTCTTTGTTGTGCAGAGGTGGAAAAATAGTAAACCATTGTAATTTTTTTTTTTTAAATACCCTTTTCGTAGGTATTGATGTCCTTTTTTCACCAAAAAATAAAAAATTGGATTTAGATACATACACAAAAAGTTAGGTTGTACGACACAAAAGTATGTCCAAATTATAGTTATAGTGACTTCAAAAAGTAATTTAAAAAAATATATGCAACAAAAAATTATGAAAAAATATTCTTTCCCTAGATATTGATGTTGAGAATCTATATTTCTAAAATTTAAATTTAATCCTTTATAGAAAAAAAGTTATGTTGTACAACATAAATGTTACTTTCTGAAAATGTTGTTTTTTGTTTAAAACTAGTTATTAAAGGAGATGTTGAAAGATTCATGATTTATTTCAAAAAAATTGAAAAAAAAATATTTAGAATCTACATACAAATTTCCAGAAATCACTAGTTTACATCATCTTCAAATTCTTAACAGTTTAGCTTCTATAGGTCTCAGAAGATGAAGATTCAGTTAAAAATATTGATGTAAATGTCCATCTTGAGAAAAAAGTGAGACACAGTATTGTGATTTCACCCAAGGCAAGGTAGACCCTCATCCCAAAAAAATAGAGAAAAAGAGAGTAAGAAGGATATTGGTGACATTATCTGCATCCAAATGTAGATGGTGATATCTCGACATGTATGGGATAAATACATAGGCCATCTTTTTCATTATTAGCAAAGTTTAATCTTGGGTGTAGGTACAAGTTTCACAATCCAAAAAAAAAAATTATAACGTGTATTTGTGTGGCGAGATCCAAAACACGTGTAATCAAAGATTGTTAAATGATGTTATGACGAAGCCAGTTCATGCCAAGTACAAAAAAATTGTGTCGATGGCTACATGGTCATAATTAAAGGTTAAGCATTGTTTCAAGAGTTATCTACTTATTTCATCCTAAGAAGGTGGGCACAAGAATAATCAATACATTCTAGCTTCTGTATATCTATCTCCTATAGTGTTGTTGCTATAGTTTTAGTGTTGGCTTGTCCATCAGTGGTCTATAATGGTGAAGGGTTTCTGTAGTGGTGGATTTTTTTTCCAAGGTTAGTGGTTTGTCAAAAAAGGGCTCTGGGTCTGGTGCATTGTTTTGTGCTCAAATTTTGTGGTTTTCAAGTTGGTGGCTTTTTCATGTCAAAGCATAGATGGAATATCATCCAAGAAAATATGGGGTTTTCTTTCATATTCAATGGTGGGAACAACCATTCTCAGGATACTTGGGAGAAAATCATTTCCAAATGATTTTCAAAGTTCAGTACCCAAGTGTGTTTAAGTGCTTAAAATGTGTAATTGGTACAAAAATTCTGCATCCAAAAGCTAGAAGGTTAATATTTCCCTCTAACTTTCTCTCTATTTTTATTTTGAATCTCATGGACCTACTCCAAAACTTGGAATCGGTGAATTCAATAGCAGTAAAGTTTGTTAATGAAGTTTTTCTTCAAAATGACACACTCTTGCTATACATTCAGGAGTATGAATTTGGGAAGTGTGAAGGATATGGGAGGAATTTTTCCTCCATATTTCTTACCACATAATAAAGCTTTTGTTTCTGTGTTTGATGCTTTAAATCTTTCACTTGAGCTCAATGACCCAAGTTTCTTGAATAGGGCTCTCTCAAGAAATAGTCATCAAATTAGGAGGGAAATGTCTAAATGCTTCAGGGAGAAGTATCACTATGTCATTTCTTCTCCAGTATAATTGTTACCAGATTGTAGTCCCCAATATTCCACTTGAACCTCAGATTGCAGTCCCAAATATTCATGTTCAAGCTCAGTTGACAATGCTCAATAATTCTCCACCTCATCAATTTTTTTGGGTCGTTACACCCTCCACCTCGTCATATTGTTCTTGATATTAACATCATTGCAAACTCACAAAAATGGTAGATAGGAATGAAATGCAAGGTGAAAATTCTATGGAAATGGTGTAAATGGAAGAATAATGGGTAAATCTGTGTCCAGTTATATTTTTTGGGTTTTTCAATAGTATGATATATGTAGTGGTAGTGGTAGTATTTTCAGTGGTAGTTCTAGTGTATCTTCTATGGTAATGGTGCAGTTGGTACTACAATGGGTAAATATTCAAGGGGCAATGCTAATGGTGCGACTGGTAGTGGTTTCTAATTTTTTGATGCAATGGCGGAGATATATAATGCGAATTTGGGTCATCAGTGGAAGAAAATTATGTGGAGTTAGTGACAGTATTTTATGGTGCAATGTTTTTTGGTTTTCAACTGTCAACCTTCGACTTCTGGTAAATATGGTACATATGGGTTATGACATAATAAGTTTTTCTAGGAATCGCTAAATGACAAAACAATGTTTTGGTTGCATCTTGAACACAATAGTGGTATCAATGGGTTATGCATTTTTTAGTTTCAATTTGCTTAAGATAGTACAATATCAATAATTTGATCAAGGCTTGATCAAATTTTGAATGTAAAAATTATTGTATCTACTTAATATATAAATAATATATAGGCTATAAGCCTTTTGCAAAAAAAAACTATTTTTTATATGTGCTCGAAGAGCACAACTTACAAGCTTAAATGAAGATAATCTCATGGAATACCAGGGGGCTTAACCACTTTCATAAGCATGAACTCCTGAGAAATATAATCTGGGACCACAAACATGATATCTTACTTATTCAAGAAACTCAAATATTGTGTGAAAATTTGAGAAATTCAAGAACTACTTGTTCAAAGATTGTGGGTTTCATGGTTTTGATTTAGATAGAGTGTCGAGTGGCATTGCTACTTTCTAGAATCCAAAAACTATGAGAGGTATTGCACTCTTTACTAATGCTAATCACGTGGAGACTCAATTTTTGCATCTAAAGGATGAGACAGCTTGGGTTTTTTCTAATGTGTATGCTTTGAATTTAAAAAGTGCTTTGAATTTAAAAAGAGCTAGAAAGAGGTTGTGGACCGATACAGTTTCTCTAAGACCTTTGTTCCCAAACTCTATCTGGCTTGTTATGCAATATTTCAATACTCCTCTCAAAGATCAAGATAAGCTAGGGGAATCACAGGCTCCTGTGGACACCATATATGATTTAAGGGACTTTATTGATGATAATGTACTTATTGACCTAGATCTGCAAGGGACTTCCTATACTCAGACCAATATAAGGGTGGGTTAGGATCTGATATAGGTGAGGTTGGATGGGGCTATTGTTTTAGTGGATTGGTTTCTTAACTATTCTTGTACTTTTTCTACCTTAACCAAATGTGGCTCTAAGTTTGGATGTTAAAACCTTCAAAACCCTCAATCAAATACCAAACCCTATGTTTATAGGATTTGACTAGATTATTCTTGGTTGATCTTTGAGTTTTGACCTAATTTACAAACAATTAAAAATCACCAAATACTTGTAGCAATTTGATGTTATTTTTATATGTAATATGGAGACCTTGGATTAGGGCCTCATACTGAACCACATTGTTGGTGCAGCTAAACTGGAGCTTGAAAGAAAAGTAGTATTTTTCCTCACTTGGAGATACTGACATTACACCAACACCTACACCATTTCTATTTTTTGAGCCATGAAAGAAAATCTACAACAATCCCTCCAAGTCTCCTTGAGTTTTTATGAGATTAGGGATAGGAACATTTTCTTCATGAATGTAATAGGTTCCAAGACTAGTCTCATCTACCTCTTATATAGTGAGTGGATCAAATTGGAAAGTATTTCCCCATTCATCTAGTAGGAAATCAAGAACCTCCTCTAAAAGTCTAGCAGGTTCACAGAAAATACACTCATCCTCTTGATCATGTAATGTGCAATTAATGTTTATGGGACTAGGAGTGTAAGGTTCAAGATGATATTTTGCAATGGGTTCAACCCTAATGGTCACTTTGGTACTGTATCTGCTCTTGAATAACATATGGGACCAATCAGAAGATAGGTATACACCTATCTTGGCAGTGAATTTTTTGGATAGACATATGGGAAAGAAGGTAGGAAGGTCAATGAACAAAATATCTTGCAATGAAGTACAACCATGGCATGCATGTAAGGTCAATTTTAAATCCTTAATAACCCCCATTATCTTGATAGTAGTACCATCCAATTGCACAACTCCCCTTGTCACAGGGTCATACTTAATGCTAAGGATATCAACTACTTTTTTTGGCATAACAAAGTTGTTAGCCCTTGAATCAATCATGTGATTATGTACTTTATGATCCCCAATAATTAAAGATAAATAGAAGGGAGGTGGTTTACTAATTTTTTTTGAATCCCTTTCTTTGTTAGGTTGCACTAGGTTGATTGATCGCGTGATTTGCTCCTTTTTTGATACATCCTTTGGTTGATTATGCTCCTTTAAAGCTTGATGCAGTAGATTTATTTGAGATGGAATGGGCAAAGCCTCCCACATGGTGGCATTCAGGTTAGCCTTCTTTATTTGATCAACCATATTGAAAGGAAGCTAACTGGTCTTGAGAGAAACCTTTGGAACAACAAGATCCAACCTTGTAGCTTGGGTTATCTAAGGTTTATCCATTGTCTTCTTTCCTCTATTAGTAGTATAATTTGTCTGTAGAATAGTTGTTCTACGTGTAGGTCCAACAACTGTAGTCTCCTGAAATGGTTGGGGAGTTGAAGCTTGTCCAATTATGGAAGATGTACCATTATCCACCGCTCTTTTATTTGATCTTGTATTCTGGGCTATTGTATCAACACTTAATTGGTTTAAACCACAAAAATATGCCTCATTCCAATTGACCAATGTAGATTCTCCTAGCATGTGGTCCTAACTACTAAAAATTGCTTGATTTGCATCAAATTGTTGTCTTGAACTAGAGGGTTCATTTTGAACCACCAAAGTTTGCATAAACTCTCCATTTTGGCAAGAATTTTAATTATGAGGTTGTTCACATGTGTAACACCATTCATGCTCCTAGGCTAGACTTTTTTGAATTGGTACCAAAGCTTTAGAAGTGTTGATAGAAGATTTATGCTATTCAAGTTCTTAGCATGATTCCATTAATTTTTCCCTTGATAAGGTTATTTGTTTTTCCAATAACTTTGATTTTGAGGTTGATAAGGTCTATTATGTTGCCTCTCTATTGCCACTAGCTTATTACCAAAACTTTGAAATATTATTTTAACATCATGTAATTTATTTGAAGGTGTAACAAGAAGAGATGGTTGATTGGTAGAATCCATTGTAATTGGAGCCAATGTGGGTTGTTGAAGAGGGAGCTCTAGAAATAAAGGCATTGGTGGCCTAGGAACTATCTTCTTAGCTTGTATCAAGCAATTTTATACCCTTATGGCAAGGTCATATGCTCATGGTAGATTGATTCCACCCATGGACTGAATCATAACAACTATGTCACTATTAAGATCCCTTAAGAAATACAGGAAAATATATTTTGGAGAAGGTTCCACTAAGATAGGGATTCTATCCCAAGTCTTTTGAAATATGTAGTTGAAGTATCCCATGAGTTCATGGGGTTCTCTCTTGATTGTGGCCAAATGCTTTACCAAATACTAATGATAAATCTTGTCTTCAAAGTGTTTACCTAGTTTTTCACCTAACTCATCTCAATTGTGAATGGAATTAGGTTGCAGACCTTTGTACCACAACAATGTTTTTCCTTTCAAAGAGGTGGCTAAGAGTCTAATGGCGACATTATCTTCTATTATATTATGCACAAAAAATATATTTGCCACATATAGGATAGGTTATAATAGAGTTGTAAATGTCTCACTAGTGAAATGAGGGACTTTTTAGAGCATTGACTGGTATGTTATCTCTTTGGGATAAAACCAAGGGATTTCTACCATTGAAGGATACAAAATATTTATTTCTAAGAGCAACTATATGGAATAATGGTCTATTTACTTGAGCAATAGTTTGAAATAATCTACCCAAAGGTGGCATAGATCAAGCTCTAGGGGATGGACTTGCAGGACTTCTACTTCTCCTTATAGGTGATAAGGAGTGCCTATTTCTTCTAGATATGAAAATGAAAGTTCAAAATACTAAAAAATACCTCTAGAAGATGGTCTAGTTTGAATCCTTAGCATAAAATTTGTAAGTCTAATCTGGAACCAAGATTAATGAGTTATAGTAGAGTCGTCAATTTGATTGCAAAGTCCTCCTAATGGAACTTTTAAAATTTTGTCAAAAATTTGCCTGGTTTTGGGCATGTCTGTTCATCTTTTGTGACTTGGGTTCTAATGTTTAAGGTTTAGGGTTTTTGTTATCCATGTTAACATTGGTTTTACCATTTAAACCCTTATGTTATAATTTTGTATTGACCTGTTATTGGGGGTTACCAGTCTTTTAAGTCATTCGACTGAGCCATGTCTATCGTGTTGTTACCGGCCCCTTCACCCGACATATCGATTTTTTTTTTCACGTTCGGGTTTTAATATTATTTTTCCTAAACAAGTGGATTTTCCCAATGCTTAGACTTTGGCCTAAAAATTTGTGCCTCTGAGGGTCTTTTCTTGTTCTCCTAGTCAGCCCCACTGTTATAAATAACTTTTCCATGTGCAGGTTGGTGGGCCGTCAGATCAAGGGGTTCAGATCTAGACCGTTCCTCATAGACCTCGCAAGGTTTCTTGCTGACGTCACTAAAGTGGTGCAATGTATGCAAGATGCTGCCATATGTTGAGTACAGTGGGGTGGGGCCTATCTCGATGCACCAATGGTGACAAGTGGATGTCTTTTCAATAGTGGATTTTTAATGATGGGGATTAATGATGACCATCCCTCGTAGGCCTCGCACGATCGGATTAATGTTCTCGAAAGTTCCGCGAGGTGTGTGAGATGGTGACACGTTGCCTAGTTCCACGGTATAAGGTTGCTGAACGAGGCACGCTGCTGGTTCACATGTCTCTGACTGCGAGGAGTGTGATTGGATGTCGGGTTTTCCAAGTAGCGATATGGGTTCTTCAATGATCTTTGAATCGATCTGATTCATGTGACATGCTAGGTATTTATCACATCGATGGTCTAAATTCAAAATTTCTAATCCACCCATGTGAGAAATTTTTGCACTCTACAAGTGATATTCATTAATGGTGCAGGTCTTTCTGGTGGATCTCATCTTGATTTCGATGCGTGTGAGAGGTATTCACCTGATGATCATGATGGATTGTATGCCATTTTCCATGAGCTTGGAAATATTATGTGGTGGCAACTTCAACCACTAATTGCTCGCTTGCTCGTACTGCAATTGGAGCAATTATTGTTCCCTGCACCGGCTTGCTCGATAAATGCTTACTAATTGCTCATTAGCATCATTGCATTTTTGAGTTTATGTTTATTTGCAGGTGTTTGGTTTTTCTCGTTGAATTTGAAATTTCAAATTGGATGGATAAGTCAGTGGTTCCTACTTCCCCGGTACGATGAAACACCAGGATGGGCACAAAGAATTTGCAGTAGGAGGAGAAACAAACCGAACGAAGTACTATTCTTGGTGCTTTTGGGACAATTTATGAAAGGGTTGACAAGAGGTCTAGACGTTGCAGGTCACCTATTGAGCTTTCTGTAGGCTCTGGTGGTGAAGGGTCTAAAACTGATTTAGACTATCGTAGTTACCTCATGGCCCTGACTGAGCTTGTGGGAGTGGATGAGGAGGTCTTTGTAGTTTCTCCAATTGTTGTGGTGGCACTGTGTGCTATTGCTGGGTCTAGTGTTGGGGCAAACAAAGGTAAGGTAATGGTCTCGCTTCATATTGAAGCAAGGACCAGGAGCGGTCACCTGTATTGGGGCCGCGTGGTTGCTCATGGTGCAAGATGATGATGTGGTTGTTGGGGTCCTGCTTTTTGTTTTGATGCTATTTCTGCGGTTTGTGTCGGATGTGGACATGCACATGGGTGATGTGGTGGTTTTTGTTCTATTCGGCTGGTTACAGGGGTGTAACCATTTTGATTCCTCTGTTCGTAATATGGTTACATTTGATGATGAGGAATTTTGAAATATAATTGAAATTTTATTTGGTTGGGATGAAATTCGTTTTGAAATGAACAATTGAGCCCGATGCTTGTTGCTCTCTTGATCTATAAAGGAGATTTCAAGGCTCATTGTTAAGGTCAGATTTTTGAGTCCTAAAGTTTAGACGGTGTACAGTTAGGAATATATTGTAGTATCTGGAAGGTTGTAGCTAGGAAGTCATTCTAGGTCATGTATGTGCATAAGATAAGCATAATATTCTTTTTGTAATGAATGATATCGAAACAAATCTAAAAATTTAAGACAATCGCTCTCCTGTGTATGTATGATAGATTGTGAATGGATTTATCAATGGTTGCTTCATTCATCTTCAATGGTATATTTGAATGTGCGATTTATTTTCCTATTTTAAATTAATGAGTTAATCAAATGATTGAAAAGGAATTACAAGTTTTTGGTAATGTGCTTAGGATTTGCTAAGGAGTACTATTTTGAATACTGTAAAATCTTAAAATGTAAGGCATTATAATGATAGTTCAATGATATCAGAGTTATGTTTTATGTGACTCCCGCCCAGTTGAATGAGGCACTGGGTAGTTCATTCAAGATCCTTTTAAAAGTACAAAATGGTAGCCCTAAATGTGAAGGTTCATAGTCTGAACATTGAAAAAAAATAAGATTCTACCTCTCTTGAGATGCAAATCTCATATTAAATCTATTTTCCTAGCTTTAGATAGTTGTTCTTATTCTTTGGTTTTCCAAAACCTAGATAGATGCTATCTAGTTGCATTGGTAGGCATGCATCTGTGTATAGAAATGTTCTTGAGGCATGAAGAATTTTTATGAACACATATAGGAAAACCCTCCTTGGTTTCATAGAGCCAAAAATGTAGGAGATCTCAGTCTTTGACTGAATTTTGTCAGTTGGCCACTAGCTTCGTGAATTCTTGAATATAGAGTTTGGTAACCTGTTAGAGAATTACAAAGCCTTAGTGGGAAAATTAAAACACCAACACTACCAAACCAAGATCTTCTAAAGTATCAAAACCTAGCTTCCATTTGCACAAGGATAAACATTTCTTAAAATTTTTATCATAAGCCCACGGGCCTCTAGTCAACACCTTTAGCAAATCATCATGTGTCATAAATATAAATGAAAGTAGACCATTTTCCATAGCACTTATATTAACACTCCCTTTGAGATTTCAAATATATATTACCCATTTTCTAACCTAGTGTTTATTAGGTTTGAAAGCAGGAAACTTACCCACAAGGGAGAGTTAAAGACCAAAAATCATCTCGTTCATGTGATATCATCAGGAATAACAATCTCTAAACCTTCCAGAATAAGAAGCCTCCAAAGGACTAAAACCCATAATTTTCATCGTATTTTTAGATTTTCCACCAACCAAATTTTACACATAGGACACTAGATATTCCTCTAAAAAGAAATAATCTAGACCATAAGGGGGAGAAATAGGATCCTTTTCAGCATGTCAATAAAAACCCACAAAAGATGACAAAGCCTTATTATCTTTCGCTCCTTTCATTGCCATGAAATTAGCCTTCAATCCTTCCTTTGTTGCCACAAAAGCAACCACTTTGGATGTGGAATCTCATTGGGCGGCCCACTAGTCAACTCCATGATGGACCACAAGAGTCTTCAAAATATTTGAATTTGTAGGGTGTGCACATTGGATAGAAAAATAATATTGTCACAATATTGTTATAGAAGAGGATAAAATTTGTTTCAACCATTCAAAATTAAAAGGGTTCTATGAAATTTTCCTTCAATGAAAATTATCAATCACCAGTAGTCCTAAAATACTTACATAAAATCTTTCCAAGAATTATTGTATGTTTAGAGTGAGACAAAAATAATATGTACATAGACCTTGTTATCACTTTGTGCCACTTGGTGGTACTTGCAAAATTTAACATCTCTATGGCATTTTAGTCTTTTTAAATTTTGAAAAAACCTTTAATTATGAAAGGAGTGTGAAAATAATGTATTAGGGCTTCTTAAACCCTATTCTCCATTCAAAACCATAGTCTATGTCTAATACCCTTGCACTTTTCTTATTTTTGATGTTGACTGGTTACCAGGGTCAATTGCTTCTTAAGGTATAACTTTTGGGTGTCTTTCCCGTATGTTAACCAACCCCTTGTGTTAGGAAATCGAGTGATCCCTTTTCTTTGAAATATTTTAAATGTATCACTCTATGCTCTTAAGTCTTCCTAGGCCCCACATAGACCTTGTTGTCACTTTGTGCCACCTAGTGGTAATTGCAAAATTTTACATTTCTGTGGCATTTTGGTCTTTTGAAATTTTGAAGAAACCTTTAATTGTGCAAGGTGAAGTGTGAAAATTATGGCTTCTTAAAACCTATGCTTTATTCAAAACCATAGCATGTGTCTAATACCCTTGCACTTTTCTTATTTTGATATTGATTGGTTATTGGGGTCACTTGCCTCTTAAGTTACAATTTTTAGATGTCTTTCTCGTATGTTAATTGACCTCTTGTGTTAGGAAACCAAGCGGTTCCTTTTCTTTGAAATATTTTAAATGTATCACTCTATGGTCTTAAGTCCTCTCGGGTCCCATAGGACACGTGTCTAACCCATAGTGTAGTGCATACCTTTTTTGCAACATGTTCCCTTACCTCTAGTGCATAGTGAGAATGTGTGGGGAATTATTTATTAAGGTGGGGACATGTGGAATTATTGTATTGCAACACACTCCCTCTTTGGAACACATTTTTATAAAGTAAGCGCATACAAGAAATGTATTGGGATGAGATGCATGAGGTGAAGATAGGTGGCAGCCCTTGATTGCAATGCTAAGTTCTTTCATAGGGTGTTTCCTTAAGTTGAGCTCATTGCAAAACTACACTAGGCAAGGCTCGTCAAATCGCAATACATGTCATGATCTGGCCACAATGCACTTCCCCCTTGCAATGCATTCTTCTTCATAAAGTGCATAGCTAAAATGTGTTAGGTTTGCTACATCACGGTGAAGGCAGGTGTCATCATGCTATTGCAGCGCAAGGCTTCTTCAGAGCATAATTTCCATTATCGAGCACAAATTGAGAACACACTAAGGCATTTATAGATAGGATGATGGACAAGTGTTGGTTCTAGATTTTAACACTAAGAATCTTCGTAGTGCAATTTTGTGTTCCCAACGCATAGAGAAAATGTGTTGGGTAGTATAAGGCCAAAATGGTGGACATGTGTTGTCTTCTCATTACAACACATGGCCCTTCCTTTGTAGTACATATCAAAATATTCAATGCAAAGCAAGAATGTGCTAAGCAGTAGAGGTAGTAAAGGATAAACGCATATCGGCTTCAAATTGGAGCACATGTTCCCTTCACACTGAATTTTCACCAAAAGCCAATGTTTAATGTTTTGCGTTGGACTTTGGGAATGTGCTGACCATTTTATGATATGTCCTCTAGGTTGGTGAATAGTATTTAAACCTCTAGTGAGAGCTAACATGATCGTTGATTTTGACTGATCTATAATCCAAATTCAAAATTTTCAATGGCTAGCACACCATTTCCTGGGAGCCCTTGCAATAATTATTAAGCGACATTTTCAGCTACCAATATCAATTTTTTTGTTATAGGACTTATCCTTCACAATTTTCTACTCCATATTCAATACAAAAGTGGCACCCATGCCTCTTTACATATGGCAGAGACATACTTTTTGTTGCAAGCTTAATTTTATGGTGAGTTTTGTGAGAGTTCTCTATCTTTGTTCTATAGAGAATTCAACATAGAGGTATGGAATGCATGTCAAGGCTATCCAAGCCTATCTTCAACATGGGATTCAATGTCCCTATCATCCATATCTATTCTAATTGGGATTTCTTTTGGTTGCTAGCCTTAGTTAGGTTAGAGTTCTATTTGAAGCATTTAAGTTATGATTAAACTATAAAGGCAAGCATTGTATTCATTTTAAGGGTTCTTCCACTAGCTCCTCTAGGGGTTTTCTCTAGCAAACATTGAATTTTGCATTCTACCACCATAAAATACTTTTTTGCCTCATATTAATGAAATTTAACCATTATCACTATTATCTCTTGCATGTTTGTGTAGACCTTCATTGCCTTCATGTTTGAGTGAGTGTTTTGGTCATTTCATTAATACATGGTGTTGTTTAAAGTAGAAAGAAACATATCTCTGTCTTGGTGTATCACCTTCCCTTTCCATTTTTATGCATTCCTTCAACCCCTTTTCCCCTAAAAGTTGTTAGAGTAGGATAGTGGTAGGATTTCATGTGTTGGATTGGACCAATACATCAACACTTTGATCAGAAGAGTAAGTCAGCCTTCTTCACATATTTGACCTTAACTTGCAAGGTCCGACACCTTGAGATCATTTCAACTCTGTCATTAGAATGTTGAGCCTATGTTCAACAGGGTGCGGTTTTATGTGACAATAGTTTTTGGCATGCCCGGTGGGACGAATCATAGTCCAATGACTTTCACTACATTCTATTGAGAAAGTGGTGTTGTTCTAAACATTTTAGTCTTTGGAGGCATTCAAAGCAAAGTACTAGGTGAATCTACATTTAAAGGAGGTGTTGCTGTTTTAATTTTCCCACTAAGGCTTCGTAATTATCTAAGAGGTTGCCAACCTCTATATTCAAGAATTCACAAAGTTAGTGGCCAACTAACAAGATTCAGTCAAAGACTGAGATCTCCTACACTTTTGGCTCTGTGAAACCAAGGATGGTTTTCCTATACGTGTTCATAAAAATGCTTCATTCCTCAAGAACACTTCTATACATAGATGCATTCCTATCAATGCAACTAGATAGCTCTACCCGGGTTTTGGCAAACCAAAGAATAAGAACAACTATCTAAAGCTAGGAAAGCAGATTTAATATGAGATTTGCATCTCAAGAGATATAGAATCTAATTTTTTTAAAATGTTCAGACTATAAACCTTCACATTTAGGGCTACTATTTTATACTTTTAAAAGGATATTGAATGAACTACCCAGTGCCTCATTCAACTGGGCAGGAGTCACATAAAACATAACCCTGATATCATTGAACTATCATTATAATGACTTACATTATAAGATTTTACAATATTCAAAATAGTACTCAGAAAATCCTAAGCACATTACCATAGACCTATAATTCCTTTTCAAGCATTTGATTAACTCATTAAGTTAAAGTAGGAAAATGAATCACACATTCAAATATACCATTGAAGATGAATGAAGCAACCATTGATAAATCCATTCACAATCTGTCATATGTACACATGAGAGAAATTGTCTTAAACTTTTAGATTTTTTTCGATATCAGTCATTACAAAAAGCATAGTATGCTTATCTTATGCACATAACCAACCTAGAATGACTTCCTAGCTACAACCTTCTAGATACTACAATATATTCCTAACTGTACATCGTCTAAACTTCAGGACTCAAAAATCTGACCTTAACAATGAGCCTTGAAATCTCCTTTATAGATAAGGAGAGCAACAAGCATCAGGCTCAATTGTTCATTTCAAAATGAATTTCATCTCAACCAAATGAAATTTCAATTATATTTCAAAATTCCCCATCATCAAATGTAACCATATTATGAACAGAGGAATCAAAACGGTTACACCCCTGTAACCAACCGAATAAAAAAAAACCACCGCATCACCCACACACACATTCACATCCAACCCAAACCGGAGAAACAACATCAAAAAAAAAAAGAAGGAACGCAACAACCACATCATCATCTTGCACCATGAGCAACCACATGGCCCTGATACAGGCGACCACTCCTAGTCCTCGCTTTAGTATGAAGTGATACCATTACCTTACCTTTGTTTGAACCAACACTAGACCCAACAACAACACACGGTGCCACTGCAACAATTGGAGAAACTACAAGGACCTCCTCATCCACTCCCATGAGCTCAATCAGGGGCATGAGGTAACTATGGTAGTCTGAATCAGTTTCGAGCCCTTCACCACCAGAGCCTACATAAAGCTCAATAGGTGACCTGCAACGTACAAACCTCTTGTCAACCCTTTCAGCAACTATCCCAGAAGCACCATGAACATTACTCTATTTAGTTTGTTTCTCCTCCTGTTGCAAATTCTTTGCGCCCATCCCGGTGCTTCGACATACAGGAGAAGCATGAACCACTGACTTATCCATCCAATTCGCAAGTTCAAATTCAGCAAGAAAAACCAAACACTTGCAAATAAACATAAACTCAAAAATGCAATGATGCTAATGAGTAATTAGTAAGAATTTATCGAGCAAGCCGGTGCAGGGAACAATAATTGCTCCAATTGCAATATGAGAAAGTGAGCGATTAGTGGATGACACTGCCACCACAAAATATTTCCAAGCTCATGGAAAATGACACACAACCCATCATGATCATTAGGTGAATACTGCTTGAATGCATGGAAATCAGGATGAGATCCACCAAAAAAACCTATGCCTTTAATGAATATAACTTACTGAGCACAAAAATTCCTCACATGGGTGGATTAGAAAATTTGAATTTAGATCGTCGATGTGATAAACACCTGGCATGTCGGACAGCTCAGATCAAGTCAAAGATCATTGAAAAACCCACATCACTACTTGGAAAACTTGGTAGCCAATCACACTCCTTGCAATTAGAGACACGCGAACCAACAACGGGCCCTGTCCAACCACCTTGTACCACAGAACCAGGCAATGTGTCACCAGCTCGCACACCTCACAACACTTTCGAGAAAATTAATCCGATCATGTGAGGCCTGTGAGGGACGATCATCATTAATCCCCGTCATTAAAAATCCGCCGTTAAAAAGACATCCACTTGTCACCACTAGCGCATCAGGACAAGCCCCACCCCACCGTACTCGACATATGGCGGCATCTCGCATACCTCACACCACTTTAGTGATGTCAACAAGAAACCTTGTGAGGTCTGTGAGGAACGGTCCAGATTTGAACCTCTTGATCTAACAGCCCGCCAACCTGCACATTGAAAAGTTATTTATAATAGTGGGACCAACTAGGAGAACGGGAAAAGACCCTTAGAGGCACAAATTTTTAGGCCAAAGTTTAAGCATTGGGAAAATCCACCCGTTTAGGAAAAATAATATTAAAAATTGAACGTGGAAAAAAAACTGATAGGTCAGGTGAAGGGGCCGGTAACAATATGATAGACATGGCTCAGTCAAATGACTTAAAAGATCGGTAACCCCCAATAACAAGTCAATACAAAATTATAACGTAAGCGTTTAAATGGTAAATTTTTTTTTAACATGGGTAACAAAAACCCTAAACCCTAAACATTAGACCTCCAGTCACAAAAGATGAATAGACATGCCCAAAAACGGGCAAAATTTTGACGAAATTTTAAAATTTCCATTAGTGGCTCTTACTGGAGATGTATACCCCCCTGTGGGCATAGCAAGAACCTATATCTTTGGGGAGTAGACCCAACATTGAATCAAATAGGTTCCTTGAAGAATGCTCCATCATGCTGCCATTAGAAGCTTGTTTACATCCAACTTGGTGGCCCTAGGCCCCCAAACAAGGGAAACCAAAATTTACCCCTGTCAAAAACAAAATTCTCTACTACTTGGAGTAGACCGAATCTGCAAATTTTTCCTTGAAGTGCCCATATGTCATTCAAGTAATCAACATGCCCCAAAGCATCATAATGCTTTCGAATATTTTTGTCCATTCCATCAGTCAACAAACTATATCTAAACACTAACTGCAACCCATGACTACAATGACACCTTACCTTGGGATGCTCATGGTCATGTTCCATTGAATTCTTATTCATTTGAACTGAAAAATAGAAACATTATTAATCCATTTGATCTTTGACATCACAAAACTTGGCATCAAAATCAGTTTGCACATCAAACTGAAAACTCTCACAGAAAACTTTGTGAGGTACATATTTTGGGGAATCCTCACCCTAATGGTTACACCATAAGCTTAGTTGCCAACATCTATGTTCATATGTCCTAGAACACTTCCTGATATTATAGAAATGGGAAGCATAAGTCACATCTTCCTCCAGGAAATTTGTGAATACATTCATCTCAGGCTTCTCACAATACATTGCCTCTTGTATCCCATCATCCAACTCTAAATGAAACACCTCAAAATCAGGCTCTAGCAAACCAAATTCAACAAGAGCAATAGAAAAAAAGTTGTGTGCACTGGCCTCCTCATGTTCAACACCACTTGTTGTATGTGTTAATTTATAAGTGAAAATTTCAGCACAAGCTGAAAACTTTTCACCAGCAATATCAATGACACTTTCATTATTGGTCTCAGAAAAGCTCAACTCAAGGGGTGACAAGAAGTCCACCTCAACTTCATACAAACAATTAGGAACATAAATACCACCAATACATTCATCAATGTGTTGGTTACCTTTAGTATTATTCTTTAAATCACAGTATTGAACACATACCTCATTTTCTTCAAACTCCTCATCATTTACACAATAAACATGCTCCATTGATATCACATCTAGAGTATATTCCAAATATTCATCATTTAAAATTTGTCCCCTCACTTGTAAGCAGATGAAATCATGAGGCTCTATATTACCACAAACCTCTGGTAAGGAAAATGTTTCCATATTATCCTTAGAGAGGCAATCATTACTTCTAAATTCACAATCACTAGCCTATAATAAAACCTCAGTAACATGAGTATTGTAATCATGACATGGAAAATTACTTGGTGTCTCGCTTAGTTCTCCACCATTTTTCTCCTCAAGCTTTTGCAGATTTATCCAACACTCCTCAAAAGGGAAAGTGTCATCTACATTTTGTGCATATACACACTTTGCTGATTCAACATTCTCTATCCATTTAAGGACTTAGGTGAGGTTACCAGGTTTCAATTCTTTTGGAAAAACACTCAACCTAGGTTCATAAATCTCACAAAACAAATCAATGCACATAAATTCATTAGGTCTCAAATCTCTGGGGACTTCTATCAAAGAATCCAAAAATCTCAAAAACAACTTGTATGGTGATTCTCCCTCTTGTCTCTTCATCTCATACAATTCTTGTACAAAATAGTTTTGATCATCACTACTCAAATCGAGTTGGTTTTCAACTTGGGTTTCATCATTACCTTCATACTGTAATGATGGATACACCACTATTGCCAAAGCATTATTATCATAACAAGCGTATTTTATAGCCAACTCTGGAATTTTTCTAGTATGAGATGTGTTAGGGTAACCAACACTTGCAGCTAGATACCCTTTCATCATTGAGTATTTTATGTTGTTCTCATTGTATATAGCCATTAGATATGCCTGATATAAGGTTGTAGGTTCCTTATAGCTTAATAATTAACTCATATTTTCGTCAAAAGCACCAAGATATACAACCAGGCATTCAGCCTCATTTGGTCTTATTTCTTCAGGAATTTCTCTTACAACTTTTGAAAACTTCAGATTGAAAAATGGAACTAGCTCATCTTTTCTTATGTGGATTCCCATAAAACCCTTTCTTACCATGCTTGGGTTTACTCTTTCACCAAATTGTTCAATAAAAAACATCACCAATTGATTCCATGAGTTAAGAGAACATGTAGGAAAATATGATAACCAATCCCGGGCATCATCCTTCAAGGATTGCACAAAAAGATTCATAACAACATCCTCATGATTGACTTCGTAATCCCCCATCACATCCATGAAATTTTGCAGATGCTTAGAGGCAAATTCTGAACTTTTCCCTATGAAGTTGGGAAAATATTTCCTAACCTTCTTAGGAATCAGATTAGGGAAACCCTTAATACCACTGAAAATAAATGGCATATACCTTTGAATCATAAAATCCCCTAGAGGTCTTGGTGAAACTTGTTCCCTTTGCATACTTGCCTTAGCCATTTCATAGAGGAACCTTATTATACCCATTAAATCACTATCAACTTCATACATGGTTATCAATTACATCATTTACTAATTCAACCATGATTCTAAGATATTGACTGAAATACTTATGCCTTGAGCTTTTTTAAGAGGCATAATTCAAAATAAAACATACTTCTCAGATCATATTATATATTACACTGTTAGAAGTATGGAAAGACTAACCATTGTTCCTTTCTTAATGCTAAATCATCTAATTAGGAACCATTCATCATCCCTAGTTATGAATACTTCTCATAATCAAAATACTGATCTATTTAGATTAATAAGAATACCTGGAAATTAAGCAACACTTGTTAACCTTCTCTCCTTGATTGTAAATGTTACAAATCTGGGACTTTTCCTTGTATATCAACTAGTTCTTCAGACAGAGTCACCACCTCTTCAATAGAGGACTGAATTTCAAAAGAATAATAAATTCCTTTTCAAAAACTGATCACGTTCTGGGTTTTCATCCACAACAGAGTCACACTCAAATGCTTTGAGATTACACTGCTACCAATCCTTTCCAAATCCATAACTCTTAACATCCAAACTTAAAGTTTAGATCCACCAAAAAAATGACTCTAGAAGGCCACCACCTACTTTTGTGGTTTCTTTTTTCTTTAAATTTCTTAGAAGTTCTCCCCAATGAAATCACCATTCAGCTAGTGACTTAGGTGGAAAAAATAATGCAAAATTGTTGATCCCTGATTACAAACATGATGATAATTGACCCTATAATAGCACGGTCTATAACCAACAGTTCTGAATTCTTAGTTCCCCAATGGAGTCACCACTATGTTGGTGACTCAGATGGGAAAATAAGATACTAGATTTTTCAATCAATGGTTACAAATTGGAATGACTCTATTGATAAGACAGTCTGCAATCAAAACTTCTGAGTTATTCCTCAACAGAGTCACCATTCTTTTGGTGACTCGGATGGGAAAATAAGATACTAGATTTTTCTTTCAATGGTTACAAATTGGAATGAATCTATTGATAAGACCATTTGCAACCAAAACTTCTGAGTTCATCCCTAGTAGAGTCACCATTCTATTGGTGTTTTAATTTTCCCACTAAGGCTTCATAATTCTCTAAGAGGTTGCCAACCTCTATATTCAAGAATTCATGAAGTTAGTGGCCAACTGACAAGATTCAGTCAAAGACTGAGATCTCCTACACTTTTGGCTTTGTGAAACCAAGGAGGGTTTTCCTATACATGTTCATAAAAATTCTCCATGCCTCAAGAACACTTCTATACACAGATACATTCCTATCAATGCAACTAGATAACATCTACCCGGGTTTTGGCAAACCAAAGAATAAGAACAACTATCTAAAGCTAGGGAAGCAGATTTAATATGAGATTTGCATCTCAAGAGAGATAGAATTTGATTTTTTTTAAAAATTCAGACTATGAACCTTCCCATTTAGGGCTACCATTTTTTACTTTTAAAAGGATCTCGAATGAACTACCCAGTGCCTCATTCAACTAGGCTGGAGTCACATAAAACATAACCCTGATATCATTGAACTATCATTATAATGCCTTACATTATAAGATTTTACAGTATTCAAAACAATATTCCTTAGCAAATCCTAAGCACATTACCACAGACCTGTAATTCCTTTTCAAACATTTGATTAACTCATTAAGTTAAAGCAAGAAAATGAATCACACATTCAAATATACCATTGAAGATGAATGAAGCAACCATTGATAAATCCATTCACAATCTGTCATACGTACACATGAGAGAAATTGTCTTAAAATTTTAGATTTGTTTCCATACCAGTCATTACAAAAAGAATAGTATGCTTATCTTATGCACCTACCCGACCTAGAATGACTTCCTAGCTACAACCTTCCAGATACTACAATATATTCCTAACTGTACACCGTCTAAACTTTAGGACTCAAAAATCTGACCTTAACAATGAGCCTTGAAATCTCCTTTATAGATAAGGAGAGCAACAAGCATCAGGCTCAATTGTTCATTTCAAAATGAATTGCATCCCAACCAAATGAAATTTCAATTATATTTCAAAATTCCTCATCATCAAATGTAACCATATTACAAACAAAGGAATCAAAATGGTTACACCCCTGTAACCAACCAAATATAACAAAAACCACCACATCACCCATGCACACGTCCACATCCGACCTGAACCGCATAAACAACATCAAAAACAAAAAATAGGACCCCAACAACCACATCATCATCTTGCACCAACCACACGGCCCCGATATAGTTGACCGCTCCTAGTCCTCGCTTTAGTATGAAGTGAGACCATTACCTTACCTTTGTTTTCACCAACACCAGACCCGACAACAACACATGGTTTTTCCATAGCAATTGGAGAAACTACGAGGACCTCCTCATCCACTCCCATGAGCTCAGTTAGGACCACGAGGTAACTACGATAGTTTGAATCAGTTTTAGACCCTTCACCACCAAAGCCTACAAAAAGCTCAATAGGTGACCTACAATCTCTAGAGCTCTTGTCAAACCTTTTAGCAACTGTCCTAGAAGCACCAGGAAGAGTACTATGTTCATTTTGTTTCTCCTCCCACTGTAAATTCTTTGCGCCCATCTTGGTGCTTCATCGTACCAAGGAAGTAGGAACCACTGACTTATCCATCCAATTCACAAGTTCAAATTCAGAAAGAAAAACCAAACACCTGCAAATAAACATAAACTCAAAAATGCAATGATGCTAATGAGCAATTAACAAGCATTTATCAAGCAAGCCGGTGTAGGGAACAATAATTGCTCCAATTGCAGTACAAGAAAGCAAGCGATTAGTGGCTGACGTTGCCACCACATCATATTTCCAAGCTCATGGAAAATGACACACAACCCATCATGATCATTAGGTGAATACCGCTCGCACGCATGGAAATCAGGATGAGATCCACCATAAAGACCTACGCCATTAATGAATATAACTTGCAGAGCGCAAAAATTCCTCACATGGGTGGATTAGAAAATTTAATTTAGACCGTCGATGTGATAAAGACCTAGCATGTCAGATGACTCAAATCGAGTCAAAAATCATTAAAGAACCCACATCACTACTTGGAAAACTCGGTAACCAATCACACTCCTCACAGTCAGAGACACGCGAACTGGCAATGGGCCCTATCCAACCACCTTGTACCGTGGAACTAGGCAACATGTCACCAACTCGCACCCCTTGTAACACTTTGAAGAACATTAATTCGATCGTGCAAGGCCTACGAGGGTCGGTCATCATTAATCCCCATCATTAAAAATCCCTTGTTGAAAAGGCATCCACTTGTCACCGCTGGTGCATCAGGACAGGCCCCACCCCACCATACTCGATAGATGGTGACATCTCGCATACCTCGCACCACTTTAGTGACGTCAGCAAGAAACTTTGCGAGGTATGTGAGGAACGGTCCATATTTG
Source organism: Sequoiadendron giganteum (assembly GCA_007115665.2). NCBI lineage: Eukaryota > Viridiplantae > Streptophyta > Pinopsida > Cupressales > Cupressaceae > Sequoiadendron > Sequoiadendron giganteum. The sequence goes on along the minus strand of CM021102.1, from coordinate 572,238,220 downwards.
AACCCCTTGATCCGACGGCCCGCCAACCTGCACATGGAAAAGTTATTTATAACTGTGGGGCCGACTAAGAGAATGGGAAAAGACCCTCAGAGGCACAAATTTTTAGGCCAAATTCTAAGCATTGGGAAAATACGCCCATTTAGGAAAAATAATATTAAAACCCGAACGTGGAAAAAAAATTGGTAGGTCGGGTGAAGGGGCCGGTAAGAGCATGATAGACAAGGCTTAGTCGAATGACTTAAAATAATAATGTGGTTGTCGAGCCCTTAGCTATAGAGAAGGGTAACTGTAACAATGGGGATAAGGATAAGTTGAATCCCCAACGTTCTCAACATAGGAAAGAAATGGAGGAACAAAAAGAGGAAGTGAATGGGTGTAAAAAGAATAATGTAAAATAACCATCAAATATATTCTCTCAAATGGAAACTGGTCAACTTGAGATAGGTATAGTGTTTAGAATTGAGAAACTAATTTAACCAAAAAAAATTAAATGATTGATCCCAAGGATCCTAATCGAATTAAAAAAAAATCTCAAGGAAAGTCATTTCAATTCTTCCTCTCCAAAAGGCATCGAACAGGGAGAAATAGTGTTCGTAAAGTGAAGGAGGCTAATATTATCAAATTTAAGGATGATGATTTTGTTAACCTACCAGGGGATCATAATAAAGTCATGCAAAATTCCTTGGCTTTGTTGGGGTTTGGAGACAGCGAGTCTCAAAATCCTACTATGAAATCATTTGAAGGAGATTTGGAAGAGGATTGGAATTAGGTTAATGGGAAAAGAAAAAAGAAAAAGAAAGAAAATGTTGGAGGAGATAAAAAACAAGGGAACATTCTCAAGGAAACTTATGCTCAGGAGGCTACTCACGAGGTTGCTTTGGGGAAACCAAAAAAACCTTGGATGGCCTCTTAGGGTAGAAGAAACATAAGAAGTGAAGATGTTGGGAGGCTTGGCCTCTAGTTGCTAGTGTCAGGATGATATTGACTATTATAATAAGAGTATTATAAATGAAGATAATGTCTTAAATTTTTTGTGGTTTAAATAGCCCCTTTAAACAACATATTGTAAAATGTTGTATTGTTGACCTAAAAGTGGATATTTACTTATCCCAGAAACAAAAATGCAACAATCTATCTTTGATTAGATTGCAAAAAACATTTGGCCTTCGATAGAGTATTGTGTGAGTGATGCAAAAGGGGCTTCAAGAGGATTGGCTACTCTGTGGAACACTAAAAGGATAAAAGGTGTTAAAGGAAACAATTGTAAAAATAGTTTGGAGATTGTTATAGAAGACTTGAAGACCTCAATAAAATGGAACCTCATAAATATTTATGCCCCTAATACTAAGGCTACAAGAGGCCAATTTTGGGGTTCTTTATCAATTCTTATCTCTTATAGAAGAATGAAATACTTGATGCTTGGAGGGGATTTCAATACTCTTTCCTTCGAAAAAAATTGGGGGGTTTGGATGATTTTCGGACAATATGGACTTTCATAATTGTATATCCTCTCAGGGGCTTATGGATGTTAATCTTTAAGGTTCCTTATTCACTTGGTCCAATAGGAGACAAGGAAATAACCATATCCAAGTTAATTTGGATAGGTTTCTTATCTCTAGTAGTTGTGATATTCTTCCTAAACTTAATTTATCTTCTCTTCCAAGAAAAAGACTTGATCATAGTGTTATTCTCTTGGATTGAGATGAGGAGATTTCCAAGGATCCCTTTCCTTTTAGGAATGAAATCATATGGAATTATCACCCTAACTTTAAGGATATTATTCAAATACGATGGATTCTCCCTTGTCATGGTACTCCAATGTATTTCTTTGTTCAAAAATTAAAAAGGATTAAAGATAAAGGATTGAATAAGATCTCCTTGGGTAACATATTTCATAAAAAGAAGATTGTATTATCTAGTTTAAATGAAATTTAAGAAATAATGGAGGAAGGGATTAATGATGAGGATAATTCTAAAAAATAAAGGGAGCTACGAATGGAATGGATTAAGATTTCAAAAATGGAGGAAAATTTCTGAAAACCAAAATCTAAGATTCAATGGATAAAGGAGGGGGACACAAATATAAAAAAATTATCAATCCAACCATTAAATATGGAAAAAGAAACAATATAAGGTCATTGGTTAAAGAAGATGGCTCTATTTTGACAAAGGAAAAGGATATAGCAGATGTTGTTGTTTTCTTTTTTAAAGAAACTAGTGTTGATCATATACATGTAGTTTCAGTGATGGAGGAGCTTCTAGATATAATCCCTAATGTGATTTTTAATCAAGATCTATAGGATTTGGGGAAACCTATCTTGATGCAAGAAGTTAAAAGTGTGATATTTTATTTTAGAGCTTTTAGAGCCCCTAGCCTATATGGCTACCCTCCCGCCTTCTTTTAATATTTTTGGGATGTCATCTCAACAAATCTCTTAAATGCTACAAGGGATTTTTTAGATCAAGAAGACTTCTAGATCAAATAAATTCCACTTTTATTGTGTTAATACCCAAGAATGTTGATGTTCCTTTTTTATAGGATTATAGACCCATAAGATTATGCAATATAATCTACAAAATATTTTTCAAGCTTATGGTTAATAGGTTGAAAGGGTTTTTTAGTAGATTGATCTCTCTAAACCAAAAAGGGTTTGCAAAAGGTAGAAAAATTATTGATGTTGAATTAGTTACTCACGAATAAATTCACTATATGGATCATAGTAATAAACCAAGTATGGCTCTTAAATTGGATATATCAAAGGCTTATGATAGAGTCTCTTGGCCATTCTTGGTAGTTGTTCTTGAGAAGTTTGGTTTTAAAGGTAGATTTTTAAAGCTGATAAAAGTTTGTGTTACTACCCCAAAATATTTTGTCTTGGTTAATGAGGTCCATAAAGGGTACTTCTCCTATGGAAAAGAGTTAAGACAAGGAGATCCACTATCTTCTTATTTTTTATAATTTTCATAAAATTTCTTGGGAGAAACATCCAAAAAAAGCTTGATCAAGGAATTCTTAAAGGGGTTAAAGTTGCTTCTTATTTCCTTCTTGCTTCTCATCAAAATTTTGTGGATGATACTATTCTCTTTGGGGCTATGTCGGTGGTCAAAGCTTCCCATTGGAAATATACCCTTCAAGATTATGCTCTAGCTTTTGGTAAACACATAAATTATATCAAAAGAAAGGTTTATTTTTCTAATGTGGATTAGATGCTTAGGAACAGGGTCATGAGGATTTTAGGGTGCCAATTTTTTTTTTTGTCGGTCTCCTATCTTTGTCTTCCTTTAAGTACCAAAAAACCTAATAATAACTTTTGGAATAACATAATTGAAAGGATTAAAAAAAAGCTGGTGGGATGGAAAGGTAAGCTTCTAAGCCAAGAAGGAAAACTTCAACTCTTAAAAGCTTCTCTTTAAAATAAGCCACTCTATTTTCTTTCCTTATTTAAGATCCCAACTTTCATTGTGAACAAAATTGAGTAAATTTAGAGGAAATTCCTTTGGACTAGTTGGGAAGAGAATTCAAGGATAGCTCTTGTTAATTGGGAAAAAAGTGTGCTTGCCAAAAAAGTATGAGGGCCTTGGTATAAGAAGATTAAAAATTGTTTAACAAATATCTTCTCTCTAAAATTGGATGGAACTTCCTTCAAGGTAAAAAATATTAGGTAAATATATTTAAAGCTAAATATCTTGAAAATTCTAATCCATGATGTTTTTTGTTTTCCTCTAAATTGCCAAATGGATCTATCATTTGGAACAACTTAATAAAAACCAAAAACATTCTAAAACAAGAGGCCAAAAGGAGAGTAAGTAATGGAAGGAAGACAAGTTTTAGAAAGATCTATGGATAAATGGCCATGTGTTGTCTTATCGTAATCAATTTAATCAAATCAAGGAGAGGCTAGTTAGAGTCATGGGAGATTCTTGCATGATTGTGTTGACTAGAGAGGTAATAATCCAAGATGGAAGAATTTTGAGGAACACCTGACCAAAGGAAGGAATCTAAGGGGAGGGAGTTAGCAAGAGTGGGGAGCTATTTACTAGGCCTTAAGTCTCCAAATTGGAGATTGTCTCTTCTTCTCTTATAATAGAGAGGATGAATGGATTTGGAGTTCTCTTCCTTCTGGGGAGTTCTCAGTTAAGTCTTCTTATTTTATGATTGAACAACATATATTTCCTCCCTTTAATTTTGATTGGAATTAGGTTTGGATCGATAAACTTATACCTAAAATAATTTTCTTCCAGTGGGTTGTTGTCCATGGTAGTATCCTCACTATTAAAAATCTCAATAGAAGAGGTTTTTCAATGTATAAATAGATGTTTCCTTTACTACGAGGATGCTAAGAATGTATAACACATTCTTTCACTGCACCTTCTCCAAAGAGGTCTAGACTCAAGTATTATGGATTATTTTGGTAGATTAGGTTTTTCCCTATTCTCTCAAGGACTTCATGAAATATTGGAAATGTTGTACTTTTTTCCACCCTATCATTGAAGATATGTGGAGACAAATTCCCCCATTTGTTTCATGGGGATTATGTAAAGAAAGAAACAATAAAATCTTTAGTGATCAAAAGAGAAGTAGCATGGATGTTTTCTTGAGCATAAAATAACAAATGAAATAAAATATAACTTCTCAAAATTATGGGCTCTCTAAAAGGATGCCTTCTTATGGTGACCTTAGGATCAAATAAAATTGGGGGATTAAGAAAGAATTAACCAGGGTTAATTGGAGTCGAGGATTGAGCGATGGACGTTGGGGAAAAGAACGTTAGTGAGGCAGGATTGAGCAATTTGATTTTGAATTCAAATTCTCTCCCTGACGATCATGGCGGATTCCAGTTTGGTCAGCCTACAAAATCTGTGTTTTGTGATGTTGTTGTTGGGGAGGATGGCTTGTGTGGCGCAGGTGCTGATGAGCCTGTTTTTTGGTCCAAATTTTGGTAGAATCTATAGTTTATTTGCTGAAGTTGACATAGACTTTGATATTAAATGTTGATATTTCTATAGAGTTTCCCTCAAACCATAGACATTGGGTTTAATTCTATTTTTTCCATTGTTAATGACATTAGCCTATTATGTGGACTATCTATATTAATTTTGCATGTGGTTAATGAATTTAAGGTGGTTATAGATGTGAAATTATTATGCGTACTAACATTACCATGCAGACATACTTGAGGATACTAAATTGAGAAATGCAGTCGCCAGATGGTCATGCAGATGAATCGTTCGAGGGTCAATTAAAGGACGCCAACAAGAGATTTCCCATATCAACCGCATGTAACTGCCTTATATTGGTCTTTCACATTGTTGAGCGGTTCCAGACATTACTGCAACGTTGAGTCTACATTTGGACATGCATGGTTGACCGGATTCCCTGCATGTGTAATCACCCTTCCATTCTTTTCTCTTTTTTCCATAAATGGTGTCCTCTCAATTAGTGGGAGTTGACTACCTTGTTTAGTTGGTAGCATAAATAAGGTTCAAATCTTCCTTCTTTAGGAGGTTGTCGAGTTATTGATGTTGTACAATCTGATAGTATAATAAGCATTTCCAGACATGCTACTCTTTTGTATGTGCATTTCCCAATGAATAAGATGAATATATGAGTTGATCATTTCAGTTTATATTAGTTTTAGAGGATACTCATCCAAGGGGGCCCACTTGGTGAGTAATCCATCCTTTAGTTAGCTAGATTAGTTATTATTTTTTGTTTAGTACTTAGTTAAGAATCTGGCACTGATTGTTCCTGCAACCACTAGAATTCTATTTTGTGACTGTTCCTGCAGCCAAAGCAGACATAGTAGTTTCCTATTTGTTGTTTAGATTTTCATTCATGTCATGAATGTTCAACTTAGTTTAATTTTTGAGTGATGTTCAACATTTACTTTGTTCCTTTCTATGCAATCTACTTTCAATATTGAATCTTTCTTAGTTGTAGAATGAAGATGACTACTTTGAATTTCCCAGTGCACATAATGTGTTGACCCATTTCAAGTTCACATCCCTAGGTTGACAATTTAAATGCACCTTCATGATGGTTAAAATGGCTATTCGGGTTAGATGTCCAATCTCCGAGTCAAGGATGTGAAGGCTTAGTTAATAAAATCATTGTAGGAGGCTGACAGGTGTAGTCAAAGGTGTGGTCTCTATGGGTAAGTGTGTGGTTGATGCTTTCAAGGAGGTGCATAAATATTTTTTTATCAGTGGAGGCATTAGTTCAAGCTCCAAAGGTCCCTGTAGATCAAGTGGTGTTAGGTGTTGTTGCCATGCGGGCCCCTTTTGGTGAATCTTCTGAGGCTCCCCCAAAATCAAATTCCCGAGTGGAGCATGTTCTGGTGGAAAATTCCTGGCCAATGGAGGAGTCTTCTTTGCTCGGTCAGAGATGGGCTGACCTTTATTCTTCTAAATCTTAAAGGTAAGGGTGTTACTTCTGAATCCGTTTCTTCTTCAAACATGGAGGGTGGGTTTTCTCTTTCTATTCCAGACTCTATTGTGGATAAAAATATTGCAAGAATGGATTTTTTGTTGGTAGGCAACTTCTTGGGTCCTATACCTAATATTGAGGAGGTTCATTCTTGGGTTCACAAGAAATGGGATTTGAAGGGTTAGGTGGAGGTTGCGACTATGGCCAAAGGATTTTTTCAGTTTTCTTTCTTGCGATGAGGATTTAAGTTTGATCTTCTCAAAAAGGTCATGGGTCTTTGGTCGTCTGACTCTAGTTTTGTGCCCATGGGAGCTTGGTATGGATCTCTCGAAGTGCCTCTTTCATTTCTCTCCTATTTGGGTTAAGCTGCCTAACCTATCATTGGAATACTGGGATGAAGATGTGTTTAAAGTTGTTGCCAACTCTTTCAGGTGGTTGGTTTCCATTGATGAGGTAACTCTATCTAGAAGGTGTTTGGTTGCAACTAGGCTATGTGTTATGATTGATCAAGATGGTGTGCTGCTTGACTTTTTTTTATTTTAGTTCAAAAGTGGGTAGTTGGAAACAACTGATTATTTTTTAGTCTTTCCCATTTGTGTGCTTCAAGTGTAAAAAAATGGGGCATTGCACTAAGGAGGACCCTCCTAAGGTTGCTACCCAAACTAAGGTTTGGAATGTCAAGGAGGCAAAGGGGTCCTCTACTCCTCAGAAGTTGGGTGCCTCTGCTGATGGTTATGCTCAAGTGGTTGAAGATAATGTTGGGGCTTTGGCTATTCCTCAATCCCATGTGGGTGAGGTATCCAAGAGGCTTGAGAATGAGGTGGATTCTCATTCCAATGATTTTGAAGTGAACCATGTATCAGATACTTTGTGCTCCCTTAAATGTGTTATAGTAGAGCCGAACATTGCTCCTTTGTCTCCCCTTGATCGTGCTTCTAGTCTTGTGGGTGGGGAGGGAGCTTTGGTGGTAGTGGATATTGTGAATAAGGAAGATGATGGCTATATCCCGGTGAGAGGTAGAAAAAAGAAGATCTCCTCTCCCCCTCCACAGACTCACAAAGGGGTTACCATGAGAAGGCAAAAAGAAAATTATGGTTCCGAGCTTCGGGGGCAAGGGAGGCCCTCTTTACATAAAAGTAAGGAGAGGGATTGCAAGAGAGATATTGCGAAGAGTGTTCAAAAGACCCTTTTTGACTTGTTCTCAAATATCACTCCCTTCTCATGCAAATGAAGATAATCTCATGGAATATCAAGGGGTTAAATAATGTGCATAAGCATGACCTCCCGAAGAACCTTATCTGGGATCATAAATTGGATATTTTGTTGATTCAACAATCTAAAATGTAAGTTGATAAATTGGATGCTTTGAAGAACTTATTTTTCAAGGATTGTGGTTTTCATGGAGTCAATTTTGAAGGTGTATTAGGTGGCTTAGCTACATTTTGGAACTCCATATTGGTTAAAGGTATTTCGGTTGTGGATGGTTTCAATCATGTGGACACTAGATTTGTTTATCTTCGAGACAACTCCTCCTGGGTTATCTCTAATATTTATTCTCCTAACTTGAAAAGGGCTAGGAAGAGGCTTTAGGATGAGCTTGGTTATTTATGCTTGACATTTCTGAATTCCCCTTGGCTGGTCATGGGAGATTTCAATACTCCCTTGTTTGATAATGAGAAGATGGGTGTCTCACAGGTTCACCCTAACAAACACCTGGAGTTGAGAATGTTTATTGATGATAATGCTCTAATCGATGTGGACCTGATGGGGTCTAGGTTCACTTGGTCTAATAGGAGAGTTGGTGCTGATAATATCCAAGTCAGACTGGATCGTGCTCTTGTTTTGACTTCGTGGTTTGTGGACTTTTCCTGTTCTCTTTCTTCGATCATGAGGTGTGGTTCAGACCACTTCTCCATCTCTTTTGTGGTTGAAAAGGTTGGTGGCAGTAAATGGTTTCCTTTTCATTTTGAAGCTATGTGGTTAAGATATCCCAAGTTCATGTATTGTATTAGGAGCTGGTGGTAAGTGCACATTGATGGTAGTGCAATGTTTAAAGTTGCTAAGAAATTGGCTATTGTGAAAATAAATCTTAAAAAGTGGAACATGGATTCTTTTGGAGACATATTTGATATTAAGAAGTCCCTCATCCAGTGTTTGAATCTTGTTTAGGAGGAAATCCAATCTAAGGGCTTGTCAAAGGAGCTTTAGTTGTGGGAAGAATCTCTATTGGCACATCTTCATGACATTGTTGCAAAGGAGGAGGATTTTTGGAGGCAGAGATCTTGAGCTATTTGGCTCAAGTATGGGGATCAAAATTCTAAGTTTTTTCATCTTACTACCCTCATGCACAAGTCATCTAATTAGATCTCCTCCATCATGGCTAATGGGGTGTTGTTTACTGATGACGAGGCTATTAGGAGTGTTTTTGTTGGTTTTTTTTAATATCTTCTCAAGGATGACTTAGTTGGGACCAACCTTGTGTGGAGGCTTCATTGGAAGTCCTCCCTTAGCTTTTCCCAAAGCATGTAAATAAGAATCTCGTTACTATTTCTTCATTACATGAGATCAAGGAGGTGGTGTTTTCCTTTGAAGGTAACAAGGCCCCTGGGCCTAATGGTTTCCCTTTTCTATTTTTTCAATCTTGTTGGGATACTATGGCAGAGGATGTTATAAATTCTACCAAGGAATTTTTTGGATCTAGAAGATTACTTAAAGAGTTGAATGCGACTTTCATTGTTTTGATTCCCAAGACTATTGATGCTAATGGGTTTGGGGGTTTTAGAACAATCAGTCTTTGTAATTATATTTACAAGATCTTATCCAAAGTGATGGCTTCCAGAATCCAGAGGATTCTCCCTGATCTTATTTCCAAACATCAAATTGGTTTTGTTAGGGGTCGTCAGATCTTGGATTCTATCATTATGGTTCATGAGGTGGCTCACTCTTTAAATGTTAATAAGAAGCTAGGTTTTTTCTTAAGCTAGATCTTCTCAAGGCTTATGATAGGGTCATTTGGAAGTTCTTGTTGGTTGTTCTAGCTCATTTTAGTTTTTTCCATAATTTCTTGCAACTTGTGGAACAACTTATCTCAACCCCTCTTTTGTTGTTATTGTGAATGGATCTCCCTCTCCATTTTTCTGGAGCTCTCAGGGTTTAAGGTAGGGGGACCCTATCTCTCTGCTGCTGTTCATTTTGATGACAAAGGTTCTTGACTGGAATATTCAAAAGGCATTATTATCTAGCTCCTTAAGGGGCCTTACCCCTTCCAGATGTGAGTTTGTTACTCACCAATAGTTTTTTGATGATACAATCTTGATGGGTAATGGCAGGCTATCATTAGGTCCTATCTCTTTAGTTGAAAATGAATCAATAATATCGACCAGGTAGTGTTCAGAGGTTGTATGCAATAGGAAACATCTTGAATAAATCTCTTAGATTTTTAAATATTTGGAACAGTTTGAAAATAAAACTTAAACTAAAAGGCCATTAAACTAGAAAGTGTAAAGTCATCTAAACTAGAAAGCATGAAATTATTAATCTAGAAAGCATAAAATAATTAAAATGGAAAGCATAAAATGATTAAACTAGAAAGCATGTAAAATACTTGAAAATAAATGCTTGCAATAAAATTGTAAAATTTAAATGACAACCACCATTAACTAACATCTAACTGTGAACACAAAACAAACTTAACAACCTACAACTAACAACTAGAGTGAGTGCTATGGAATTTTAGATAAATAAAACTAAAGACTACAAACTCAAACTAAAACCTGCAGGAATAACTTAATAGAGCTCGACACATACAAATTACATTTATTCACATTTATCACGTACAAAATAGAAATAAAATAATTGAAAATGAAAATACTCATCTATCCTATGAAATTCCCTCAAGTGGCTAGCTCTCGAGTATGTCTACACTTAACTCAAATCATATGAACTTTTGTATCTTCAAAATTAATCCATCCAAAATAATTCCATTACACAGAACTAGTAACTTAGAATAAGATTGAAAAAGTTTATTTTATTCATATAAGAAAAAGTGTGACACAAAGACATAGTTCAAAAGCACATTATGGTAGCATAATGATATCCAGTATCATTATTTCTGGTGGTTACATATTTATACAAAAATACTAACAAAATCCTAGATTTTAGATGGTGAAGATCACCATTGAAAAAGTTCAACAAAATTCAACTAACGGGCTTAGGTCCATAACATGAAGCATTAAAAAGGATCGAAGTGAGCCATAAAGTCTTTAAAAAGAAAGTAAACTGAAAGCATTAAAAGACTCGATCCACTATGCACTTCCTAAAATTCCGGTGCCTAGACTTTCAGTGCTTGTCTTCAACTACTTTGAAGTCCGCATTAAAATCCACTTGATTGTGCATAATGACTGGTTATGCATAATGACCTGTACAATACTTAAAAACTATACCATTATGTTAGTGCTAGTTAGCTTATTTCAATTGATTTTAGGAAATACAAATTATACATCTTTTTACAAAAAGTAAACAATTATTAATCCTAAAGATAAACAATTGGTAGGGTAAAAGAAATTGGGATAAATAAGGAAGGGTATTTGGTTTTTTATATTCATGAGGTTATTTATACCTCATCACTTCTCCCCCTCCTAGGCTTGAGCAGGTCCTCCTGCTCTTTGTTGTGCCTTTCAATTTTCCCTATTCCTATTTAACTCCTCATACTTGGTACTGAGGTCATATGCATTTTCTGCCTCTCTATCACATTCATCAGGATTTCTAAGGAAAACCTCATTGAATCTTACCCTTCCCTTCCATGAATTTAAATTGTTAGGGTTCTGATTTGTAGTAATATGCACTACAGGAGGTGGTGAAAGAAGTAATGGGGGTTTGTATCTCATTCCAATCCAATCAATCTTGAGTTGTTGTAGAATATCTACCAAGGCCTCTGCTCTTCTGTAAGACCACTTAATGTTTGTAGATGAAATATCCTCTCTCCTTTTAAGGTGTATAAGAAGATGGGTATATCTCTCTTCACAAGAATTCCATGCTTTTCCTATCAATTATGGGCCTTGGACTTTGAAATTATCAAAACAAATCCGAAGGTTATCATTATACTTACTCACAATTTCATTGACTTTAATGCTTCGGAATTGAGCTTTAAAAGCATAAGGTTTCCTATTATGATACAACATTTGAAGTCCAACAATCTTCTCTACCTGTGAATACTCTCTTGTCCTTTCTTTCCATTGTATCTAGTTTTGCATGGTGGACATAAATGACCTGAGCTGAACTTCACCCACAAATAAATTAACAAAGAAATTTGTATGTCTTTCTAGGAAGAAATTATGTACAAATAATTCACATAACAAATTTTGTTGAGCAGGAGTTGATTCTGTAAATGCTTTTACAAACTCTTTATCATCTAGATCATGTGGAAGATAGTAGAAAATTCTTAATAATTTCCATCTTAAAAGTTGCTTGTTCAAAAACATGGAATATAGTTTGGATGGCCTTTTGTAGGCTAACAATAGTTAACCAATTTGGTAGGCATCTGTTTTACCTTGATAAAGCTTGTCAAACGAACCTGTTAATAAAACTGTTTCCTTTTTCAATCTAGCATTCTCTATACATGCCTGTCTTAGGAAATAACACCTTTCCATCCATGTGACCAACAATGAAGGTATATTAATATAGAACCATTCAATTTTGGTTGGTTCAGTCTATATCTCTTTTGACTCTATGGTTGGTTTAGTATTAATATCTTGCAAATCTTGCTCCAACTCAACAATTTTGCTTAAGGAATAATTAAGCTCAGATTTCTATTTATCCTTTTCTTTTCCAAAAGCTGTAAACAATTGCATGAAATTATTAGTTAAAATTTTGATTTGTTTGTCTTTTTCAGACAAACTTGTCATGTACCTCTTACTTTCCTCATTCCACTGTTGCACCTGAAATTGCAATTGTTCAATAGTCTTATCTTTTTGTTCCATTTGAATTTTAAAGTTTACAATTTCTCGATCTCTATTCTATAAAACTATTGTGTGTACCTCTATCTCTTCCTGTTGTTGACTGATTTTTTGTTCATTTCCCTACAACTAACATTTCAATTGAGCAACTTCTGCTTTTAACTCCTCTAGCTCTATGTCTCTTTGATTAGATTTTTCAATCCCTGTATCAATAGAAAAAGGAAAATTTGGGATTTCTACATCATCACTAATTACATTTTCTTCATTAGGCACCTCAAATGAGCCTTGTTTAGTAATATTAGCAACTAAGGGAGAGAAACATCCCATAGTTTCATCCTCAACACCCAAATGATGTGGCGACTATTCCCCTACTTCTTCTTATCCTGTCTGACGTGACATATCCTCCCTCTCGGTCTCAAGGGATTGACTAGTTTTTTTTTCCAATTTCTTTTACTGCCTCCTTAGGCTGAACCTCAGTTTCTAGTGATTGGGCTTCAACATTATGCCTTTTCTTTTTAAGGGGCATTCAAGTGATCTCTAGCTACTGTATCACTAATTTTAGTAGATAACCTCTTACTTCTCCTTAAAGGAGGAGATGTTTGCAATGTCACTATAGATCTATTTTTCTTCTTGAGAGGAGGTTCTTCCTCATCTCCTGAATTTATTATTTCTACACTTTCTTGATGGCCTAGGGTTTTTGAAACATTGGTAAAATTTCTAGCGCTTCGCCGTCAGGAGTTATTGTGGTATGTGGGGGTTCAAAAGCATCTAGAGACTTAGGGGGATAATCTTCCAAATGTTGAGTCACCCACCTAGATGATTCACCTTCTTCAAGGTGTCTTATAGGCTCTAGTTTTTCAAACTTTTGAAGAAATTTTTGCCATCGTCTTTCCGTTTTCTTTCAGAAATGATGTTTACAAATTAAGTGGATGAGGCCATGGTGTTTTAGCAGCCATAAACCAATTTAGAATCTCTTAATCATGATAATAATAGAATCACAAAGAAATGCAAATTAACCCTAAGTGTAGGGTTTCCAGTGCCATGACGGAAATGGGTGAGTAGACGAAAAGGTGGACCTACAATTACTGCACATTATCCCTCACAAGTGAAATACTTAATAATCCAAGTTGGTGCTATTTTCCATGGCTCTAGGATGGACATCCTCTGGAATCCTTTGTTCTACCCTCTAGTACTTATAGTTAACACAAGTTGAGGCTCCCCTTCCTACTAAAGAGATCTATCATTTTCTGGTAGGTAATATTGGTTGTTTTTGATAAATTAATACCCTCATTTTTTAAGACCAAATAGATGAGAAATGATCTTAGGACTCACCTTGAATCACTTGCCTCGTACTACTGATTGAACATTCAATAAATTCTTTGCAAATTCTTTCACCAATTGCTTGTTGTGCCCCTCAAATTTCTTTATGAACTCCAACCACCCAACTCTCTAGAAAAATTCTGAAATACTGCTTAGTGACAATAACTTGTCTGCTGAAGCCAGCTCAAATTTCCATTTAGCTCCTCCCATAATGTGTTTTTCTTATGACTTTTCTTAGTTTCTTGCTGAAATGTTATGGCACTCAAAGAAAACTATTTAAACAAAATTGAATTACAAAGTAAAGAAATGCAACTTTTCAATCACTTGTACTTGATACAACCAATGTGACATGAATTAATTGTTGCATTTGGGCTTAACTACACTTCCATTATTACTTTGCATGGGAAAAAGCACAAAAAATTATGTACCTCAAGCAAACACACAATTTGCACATTTTACTAAATTTGGAAAGGGGATTGTTCGTGCCAATTTATTTATCTCTATTCAAAATAATTACCTACTTAAAGTAAAATATGTACGTACCTTACGTCCTGTCATCAATTTGAAAATCACTTACCTTTGCTGATGTAATAGTATAATTGCATGAGTTGGCGAGGGTGGCGATGAAATTATTATGAACATGGATGGGACAACTAATTAATAGGGGAATTATTTTGACTACAAAGTAGCCATAATAATTTTAATTTATTATGATAGGAGATGGCAATGTAGGGCATGGATTTCGAGGGTGATGGAAAAATTTAATAATAGGCATGTGTATGATGTTGGAAAAATCAAAGCATTTTGGAAAGGAAAATAATTTACAAAAATCTGGAGCATTATTGGAAGATGCGGTCAGGGTGAAGAACAAAAAAGTTTAAGAACATGCTAAGAGATGCACACGGACTGAAAAAGTGAAGTGGAAATTTTTTGGAGCATCGCTGAGAGATTTCGTTAGAATGAAGAAATGAAATTTCTAGAGCATCACCGAAAGATGTAGTCGAAGAAACAACCAAAGATTTCTAGAGCATCACCGAAAGATGCAACCAGAAGCAACAACAAAATTTTTTGGAGCATCGCCGAAAGATGCAATCAGAGCAACAACTAAATTTTTTTGGAGCATCGTCGAAAGAGGCCACCGGAAGGAAGAAACTAATTTTTTTTGGAGCATCACTGAAAGATGCAGCCAAAATGTAGCAAGAAAATTTTCCAGAGCATCGTCGAAAGATGCTGCTGAAAGGAGGAAACAAAATGAAGGACTTTGGACTTAGAATTTCTAGAGAGTCATTGAAAGATGTACCAGATTGCAGGAATATGACAAGGAATGACACCAATTAGGTGTGCAAGTTCTAGAGCATCGCAACAACTGAGCCAACAAGTTTCGAAGCATTTAAACAAGATGCGTAGGAATTTGTGTTTGATTAATCATGATGTCCTACAAAATAGAAATGAATTTAGCCAAGTCCAAAGGATGAAAAATTTAAAAGAAATTCTTTGAAGTAAAGTAAATACATACACATGCATTTTTTTTAAGACTATATATGTGGCAGAAAAATAAAAACTATATTGGCTCTACCGTAGCAGAGTCAATGCATTGGAATTCTCCTTGCATTTCTACCACTTTTGTAAATTCTTCCTTGTTAACTAGTTTATGGTAGATATGTAATCGATGACCATTGACCAAAAGGGTTCAAGTGTCACCATCAATGGGCTTGAGTTTCACTGTTGCATTTGGAAATACTTCAGAAATTTCATATGAACCCAACCAATGAGTCCCTAGTTTCTATTGGTGATCTTTATATCGGGATTCGAATAACAGTGCCCAATTCCCATTATGGAACTCTCTTTCCTTTATATGTTTATCATGCCAAGTTTTTAGTTGTTGCACAAGTTCAGTTTGGTGGACAATATCTAAATGGAGTTCATCTAATTCACTCAGCTGTAGGACACATTCAACTTGGACTCATTTGAGATCTAGGCCTAACTCCATTGCTGTCCTCAAGGTTTGCAATTCAAATTCAACAAGTAAAAGGGTTTCTTCCCAAAAACTAACTCGTACGGACTAAAACCAATGGTTGATTTCCAAGTTGTGTTATAAGCCTAGACGACTTCAGGTAATTTTTTAACCTGGTCCTTCCTCCCTGATGAAACTATTTTTGTTAGAATGTTCTCTAGCTCCTTTTTAGTGACTTTTACTTAACCATTCGCTTGTGGGTGATAGGGTGATGAATTCTTATGGCTTACCTAGAAATGATTAGTGAAAGCTAACAAAAATTTAGACATAAACTGAGGTCCTTGATCTATTACAATTGTTTTAGGGGCTCCAAATCTGAGAAATATTTTATTGTATAGGAAGTCAGCTACTTTTTCTTCCCTAGCAACTCGTAGAGCCTGAACTTCTGCCCATTTAGTCAAATAGTTGGTACAAAACAAAATGTACTCTTTTCCCTATGAAGGAGGGTCTATAGGACCAATAAAATCCAATTCCCATTTTTCAAATGGTTCAAGGACTACCTAGGGTTTCAAAGGTATTTCATTGGATGTTGTAGGTCTCCCTACCCTTTGGCATTCATCACATCGATGAACACATCTCTTGACATCTTTATGCACAGAGGACCAATAATATCCCACACCCAAAATCTTATGAGACGTCCTCTTGGCAGAATAATGAACTCCAGAAGGGTCATCATGGAAATCTTTAAGAATACTATAGGTCTCATCTTCCCTAACACAATGTCATAAAACCATGTCAGGACCACATCAAAATAATGTCCCATAAATCCATTTGAATGGAGCACTTTCTCAAATAAGGGGTTTCTTTTTTTTGGATGTGAAATCAGGTGGAAATTCTGAGGTGTCCAAGTAATTGGCGATATCAACAAACCAAGGATTTTTAATAGATATTGCAAATAAATTTTCATTTGGGAATTCATCTTGCACCAGAGTAAAATCTCCATCATCTTGTTTGATCCGGGATAAGAAATCCGCAACTACATTGAACTTCCCTGGTTTGTTAATAATGGTTAGATTGAATTCTTATAAAAGCAATAACCACTTGATTATCCTACCATTCACCACAAGTTTATTCATCAGGTAGTTGATGGCCGAATGATCTATGTACACAGTTACTTTGTACCTCAAGATGTAATGTCAAAATTTCTTGATTGCATGTACTACAACTAAGAATTATTTCTCCGTGGTGGTATAATAATGTTCCGTTGGAGTCAAATTATTACTAATGAAATATATAGAAAAATTTCCCCCATTCTCATCTTCTTGTCCTAATATCGCTCCAATAGAATAATCAAAAACGTCAACACAAGTATGGAACAAAAGGTTCCAATTAGGTCCATGTAGGACAGGAGAAGAGATGAGTTTCTTCTTAATGATTTCAAATGATGATTGACATGTTGGAATGATGGATGCACAGGTGTCCTTGATGAAGCTGCAGTCTTCAATGGAGGACCTTTGCCAAGAAGAAATATTCAACCACACATAAAGTATGATAATGGCATTCAAATAGAGATTCTATAATGATCTATCTAGATATTTTACAAAGAGTACATATGACTGATGATATAGGCAAGTCCTAAACCTAGAATGCAAAGGATGTTGCCAAGTGTTCAAATCACACTTCATGTGACAACAAGAAACCCTAACCAACTACCTAGGGAATGATAACAAGATGGAGATAAGTTCTAGAAAAGACAACTCATCTTCTAGAAGGGAATCTTATCTCAACAACATTATTAAATGATTAAATGCAACCTAGGACTAATATGATTAATTAAGACCTAAGTTAACTTATGCTAGTGTAATAAATAATTAATTACACTAACACTCAGGTGTCCAAATAAACTCTACATTCTTTTGGAGGAGGGAAAACATAGGCGCTACAATCTTGCTGAAATTTTCTATGAACCTCCGATAGTATCCAGCATGTCCTAAGAAAATCCTAACATCAGTTTGGTTTTTCAGAGTGACAAGTTGTTGTATCAACTCAATTTTCTTAGGATCCACCTTTATCCCTTTAGCTTAAATGCGGTGTCCCAATACTATTCCTTGTTCCACCATTATTAAAAAAAAATTTGTGACTCAAGGATAGTCGACGGTCCTTACATCTCTTCAATACTTTGTCTAGATTTTGTACCTTCATCAAAAGTTGACCCATACACAGTGAAGTCATCCATATAGACTTCCACACAGTCATTCACTAACTTAGCGAATATTACCAAGATAGTTCTCTGAAATGTTGCAAGAGCATTGCATAGCCCAAAGGGGCGTGATATGCGAACGTTCCCCAAGGGCAAGTAAAAGTTGTCTTATCCTGATCTTCAGCTGCAACTTGTATTTGATTATATCTGCTAAATCCATCCAGGAATGAGAAGTACTTTCTTCCATCCAAATTTTCCAAGACTTGGTCTATGAACGGTAGAGGGAAGTAATCTCTATAGGTAGCCTTGTTAAGTTCCCTATAATCGACACACTCTCCACTTACCATTTTTCTTTGGGAACACAACCAGAGGTGAAACCCATTTGCTGTAAAAAATGGGATAGATAAATACTACTTGCAAGAGTTTCTCAATTTTAGTTTTAACAATGTCCTTCAAAGCAGGATTGAGCCTTTGTTGAGGTTGAAAAACAAGTCTAACATCCTCAGTATAGATGTGGTGGGTACAAACACTTGGGTGTATTCCTCTCATGTCTGTATAATCCCAAGAAAAAGCTTTAGATCTATTCACCATAAATAATTTATGCTCTTCTGGCTCTGTCAACCAACTATTGATATTCAAAGTTTTCCCTGGTAATAACATGATGGTTGGAGGTGACAGTATACACTTCTGTAGTCAAAGTGTTGAGAGGAAAACTATGTGGTATGGTTTTATGGAGTCTGGCAATATCTTCACTAAAGTCATCCATTTTTGGAATGATATTAGCCAGAGGACAATGCATTCCCATAAAGCTGGTGTAATCAAATTTAGTGTGACCAACGTTAATCGAGTCACCTAGAATCTCATCTACATCTAACATTTCCTCATCACTTGAATCCATGGTAAGATTTTCCATATTTTTTTCTAATTCATCATCAAACTTCTCACCATGTTGCTTAATGACTACCATAGCAAGCGGGGCTAGTTTCTATTGTTTGTTAGGACCATCTGGCTCATCAACCCAAACTTTGTTATGTTCAACAGGTTTAGCGAGAGGATACCAAGATAAATGCTTGTTGTTAGGACCATGTGAAATGGTAATTCCTCCCTCTCTGCAATCAATCTTGGCTGCAACAATAGCTAGCCATTGCCTTCCTAGAATTATAGGATAACTATCCTTTGGTGTAAGAGACTGGATTACTTGGAATTCCACTGAATATTCCCAATAGTCAATGTTGATCAGAACATTTTCTAAGACACCTTTGGGAATATAAATGGATTGATTTACCATTTGCAACACTATAGTTGTGGAAAGTAAATCAATGAGTCCCAATTTTTCCATCACATCAACAATCATTATGTTAATCATTGTTCCTAGGTCCACAAGTGCATTAGGGATTACTACCTCATTAATTGTCACTATTATAAGTGGATTGCCTGGGTCATCATATTTTGGAGTTGTGGTTTTTCTAGCCAAAAAGTCAGCTAGATAACCATCTATGTGAACAGTATTGTCCGTTTTGGTTTCCTTCCTAGTGTTTTGATGCACAACTATTTAATAAGTTGGTTTAGTTCAAGAATATCTTTAATTGCTTGTAACAAAGAAACCTCAATTTGCAGTTGTTTAATCTCCTGAATCAACATGGTTTCGGTGGATAAGGACATTTCTGAAGGATTTTTCAAGGTGGTTCATTTTAGATGCTCTAGAAAAGGTTCTTGAGTTTTCTCTTTCAAGGTGGAGTCCTTCTTTAAAGGATCAGTTGGAGACTGACCACCCTCCTCCTGAGGTAACTCGAAAGTTCCAGCTGGAGATGGTTGAAGGGTCTTGTCTTGGGTACTCATTGGGTTTGGCTCTAAAGGTGTGGATGATGTATTAGCTATCTCAGTAGAATATTAATCGGCTCATCCAAGATTTCAACTATTGTCGGTTGCTGGAGTGTTTTTCCCAACCTCAATTGTAGGTTTCCACAATGGATGGCATTAAGTCTAGTCATATTTTCTTGTTCCATAGAATACATTGGGGTATTCTGATGATTATTCTTTGGATTAGGAACAGGTTGTGTTGGAATTTTTGGTTGGTTAATGTACTCATTTGTTGAGGGTTCTGAGGAGCTCATAAAAGATTCTACTGTGGATTAGGCATTCATCTTAGCCCAGTGTAAAATTGATTTTGAGGTTGATTCCATTGAGGCACAAGATTTTGTGAAGGATACCACTATTGTTGAGTCTGATTCTTCCATTGAGGGTTTCCCTTGGACTGGTTTTCCCACTCAGGTGGTCCCCAAGGATAAGCTCCCCAGTTAGGTGGTGCTTGAGGTGAAGGTGTCGCCCATTGATTATTATTCTAATTGTTTGGAGGTCACTAGGCAGGATTTGAATTTTGACTATAAGAGAAATTCTCTCCAGGTCATGGATTTACAAAGTTGACCTCTTCCTCAACTTGAGATGTCATTTTCTTGGAATTCTCGATTGCATTTAAGATCTCACATTGGTCAGTGGCATGACTCTTCTCAAAAACTTGGCAAACATCAGTTTTGTCTAAAGGACAATATCTTAAGAGATGTTTGTTTCAACACCTAGGACAATAGATGGATAAGGTTTCAGGGTTACGTGTTTTGGCTTGTATTCCATCCACCGTGGTGTTTAGTTGAACAAGAATTTCATTTTTAATATTTTATATCTCCTCATGCATTTTTCCTATCTCATTAGAACCTCTGAAAAGTGTAGTTTTACGAATACCTCCTCGAGTACAAGAGAAGTTTCAACATAATAGTGATATTTTTGAGTCCAAGTTGGGATACATCTCCTTTTCCCATTAAATCTAGGCTCCTCCTACCATATTCATAAATTCCTTTGAGAAATATCATCTTCATAATTTCTAGACTTATGGCTTCTCCACCACAACATTTGGATAAGAAGATGAACCTATCCAAGTAATCTTCTAGGATTTCATCTTCATTTTTTCACAGTTTGAACAACTCTTCTTTCCTATCACTGAATCTACAGTAACTCTGGTATTTATCCAGAAAGAGAGACTCCATGTCATCCCAAGAGGTTATCGACCCTAAAGCTAATCCCATGAACCAATGCATTGGTGCGTCCTTCAACGTGGAGGGAAGTTTTTTAATTTTTTGGTTATCATTCTTGTAGTCATAAGTCTGACACAAGACTTTAAACTCAAATAGAAACTGGTCAGGGTCTTTGGAGGATAAACCTCTGAAGGTTGACAAGAAGGCTGGTGAATTTTTTTCATAGGTGTCTCGTCATGTGCATAGATAGTGATAGGATAAGTAAATGTACACGCTCCCCCTATTGGGTTAGCGAAATTTCTATGGCCACCAATAGCATTGAAAGGAATGTGTTCCTCTTCAAAAGTATTTTCTAATGGGTGAATCTCTGGGGTATATGGGGAGATCTCAGGTTGATCTTGTTCGATCAATTCTTCAAAAATTTCTTTAACTGAGACTTCTTCCTCCCTGCTTGTTGTTGGAACATCTTGTGGGGGGTTTTTGGTATGAATATTTTGTGCGGGCCTTGTTTCCTGACCATGTAGAAAAAGAAGCCTACCAACTATGTATTTTTTTTCCTAAAAGAGGTATTCAAGAAATCTCCTACTAACACTAGAAAAGGAATATTGTCTTTGGAAATGGTGCCAAAAAGTGATAGGCTATCATTAGGTCCGATCTCTTTAGTTGAAAATCCATCAATAATATCGACCAAGAAGTGTTTGGAGGTTGTATGCAATAGGAAACATCTTGACTAACTCTCTTAGATTTTTTGAATGTTTGGAACAGTTTGAAAATAGAACTTAAACTAAAAGGCCATTAAACTAGAAAGTGTAAATTTGTCTAAATTGGAAAGCATGAAATTATTAATCTAGAAAGCACAAATTGATTAAACTAGAATGCATAAAATGATTAAACTAGAAAGCATAAAATGATTAAACTGGAATAAAGATTAAATCACAACAACCATTAACTAACATCTAACTGTGAACAAAAAACAAACTTAACAACTTACAAATAACAACCATAGTGAGTGCTTTGTAATTTTAGATAAACAAAACTAAAGATTACAAACTTGAACTATAGCCTTCAGGAATAAATTAACAGAGCTTGACACATACAAATCACATTCATTCAAATTTATCATGTACAAAATAGAGATAACAGAATTGAAAATGAAAATACTTAACTATCCTATGAAATTCCCTTGAGTGGACAACTCTCGGGTATGTCTACGCTTAACTCATATCACATGAACTTTCGTATCTTTAAAATTAATCCATCCAAAATAATTCCACTGCAGAGAACTAGTAACTCAGAATAAGACTGGAGAAGCTTATTTTATTTATATCAGAAAATGTGTAACACAGAGACATAGTTCAAAAGCACATTATGACAACATAACGATATCCAGTATCATTGTTTCTGGCGGTTACATATTTATACAAAACTTCTAACAAAATCCTAATTTTAGATGGTGAAGATCACCATTGAAAAATTCTTCAACATAATTCAACTAAATAATAGACTTAGGTCCATAACATGAAGCATTAAAAAGGCTCGGAGTGAGCCATAAAGTCTTTAAACAAAAATTAAACTGAAAGCATTAAAAGACTCGATCCACTATGAACTTCCTAAAATTTTGGCGCCTAGACTTCTGGTGCTTGTCTTCAACTGCTTTGAAGTTTGTGTTAAATCCACTTGGTTGTGCATAATGACATGTACAATACTAAAAACTATACCATTATGTTAGCACTAGTTAGCTTATTTCAATTGATTTTAGGAAATAAAGATTATACATATTTTTACAAAAAGTAAACAATTATTAATCTTAAAGATTAAAAATTGGCAAGGTAAAAGAAATTGGGAGAAATAAGGAAGGGTTTTTGGGTGTTTATATTCATGAGGTTATTTATACCTCATCAGGTAACTCTTCTGTCCATGAAGTCAGGGTCATTAAGGTGCTGATAGAGGGCTATTAGAAGGCTTTTGGGCAACGGGTTAATCTCCCCAAGAGTCAATTTTTTTTCCTCAATACCCCAAAGTTTCTCCAATTGAAGTTAGCAAGGATTTTATCATGCAATCAGGCTGTCTTTCCATTGACTTACTTGGTTCTTCCCTTGTGTGTTTCTAAGATCTTGAATTCCTTTTGGCTCAATCTCTTGGACAAGTTTAATAGGAAGCTGGTTGATTGGAAGGGTGTGCTTTTAAGTTAGACCGGGAAAGTGTAACTTATCTCGTCTACTCTTCAAAATATTCCCCTATATGCCATGAGTTTACTTAGGATTCATGTGAAATTTGAAGAGAAAATGGAGCAAATAATGAGAAGATTTTTATGGTCTAGGGTTGAAGCTAAATCCAGAATTCCCCTTGTTGCATGGGACCTTGTGTGCAGGACAAAGAAGTGGGGTGGCCTAAGCATTAGAAACATACGATATTTCAACAAGGCCTTATTTTCAAAGAAAATTTTGAGACTCCTCAGCGGGTAGGTGGGTTGGTCCTCTCTGGTCAAGAAAAAATACTTGTCTGGAGTGGGGAGACCTTGGGACATGTTGGTTTCTGATGCTATCCTCTTGGGATCGTGTTTCTAGAAAAATATCATCCCCTACAAGGACCTTAATGCTAAAGGTGTTAAGTGGCTATTGGGATGGTTCCAATATTATGTTTTGGGAGGATATTTGGTGTGATAATGAGCCTCTGATCAATTGCCCGTGGGCCCATCTTATTGTTTCTATTTGTAAAAGCCTTTTTTGGTAACATAATGGTTGGCTATATCTAGAATGGTGAGTGGAAGGAGTTTTAGTTATGGGATCCTTCATTGATTGTTCTTTGGGATTTCCTTAATGACATCAGGGTTCCCCTTTTTTTGAGATATGATCATGTGATTTAGGCCCCTTGTGTTAATGGTAACTTTTTTGTGGCCTCAGTCTTTGTCAACTCTTTGGAGAAACCAAACCCCTTTCCCTTTTGGGGGAAATTGTGGAATAATCTGTTGATCCCTAAGGTGAATGTCTTCTTCAAGATTATAATGCAAAGAAAAGTGTTGACTCAGGATAATCTTTGTAGAAGAGGATTTTCTATTCCTAATAGATGTGTGCTTTGTGAATCTGATACCGAGAGTGATTTTCATCTCCTCCTTGGTTGTAATTTTTATTTACTCATCTGGAGTAAGTTTCTTGCTCTTTGGAATTTGGATTGGATTTTCCTGGGCTCTCTCAACAAATTTTTTGATAAGTGGAATTTCCCTTATTCCCCCATTCTTCATAGGCTCTGGGATCTCATGGCCCCTCATATTGCTTGGGGCATTTGGAAAGAACGAAACAATATAATTTTTCGGGATTCTAAACTCAAGGTGGAAAGTGTTTTTATCAAAATTCATTGCGCTATTTTGGAGAATTATTCTCTTCATGGCTCTGACTCTCTGAGGTGTGCTACACCCTCTTTCCTGGCTGGTTATGACTTAATGGTAACTGCTAATTGGAATATTTAGTTTTTTCCATTTGAGATTAAGTCTAGAATCAGTACTAGATTGAGCACTAAGTGGAAGCCCCCACCTCCAAGGTGGGTTAAGATTAATTTTTATGGGGCATCCCAGGGTAACCTTGGGCCTACAGGTTGTGGGGGGTGTTGAGGAATGATATTGGTAGATTATTGGGTGTGGTGGCACTCCCATTAGGAATTCAAACCAATCACCATGCGAAAGCCAAGGCTGCATTCATCAACATTAAGTTTTCTTTGGACAAGGGTTACTCCAAAATTTGGGTGGAGGGAGATTCACTTAACATCATTAACTACCTACATGGAATTCATAATTCTAGATGGACAATTGATCAGTTGATCGAGGATTCTATAATGATACTTAGATCTTGTGAGGAAACTCGTGTCACTCATATCTATAGAGAGGGAAACACATTGGTGGATTTATTTACTAATGAGGCTGTCAAAATTAATGATTTTAAGGCATGGGAGGAGTATTCCCTCCTTCTTGAGGATACTAAGGTTTTATTACGAAAAGATAGATATGGGTGAGCTCAATTGTTATATTATTAATATCATTATTGCTTGCATTGTTATCACATACTTTGTGGGTGTTGGTTTTCTTGTCGGCACTCAAACGAACGTCTCCTTCTGAGGGTTTGTATTTATGGTGAATGTGATCATGGGGGGTGACCTTAGTAGGATCGAGCCCCATTCTTGTGCAAGGTGGAGGAAGGACCATAAAATTTGGAGGATTTTAGAGCATGGTAATTTCACACCTTTCTTGGAAAGGCTTCACAACCATGATCCTAAGGCTTTGATGGATTTTGTCAGTTATTGACACAATTGTAAGTTACAAGGGTATGGAGTTTGTGATTAATGAGGAGTTAATAGTTGTCATTATTGGTTTGTTGTTGGTGGGTCGTAAATTCTTCAAGGAAAGGAAGAGTGATGAGGATGCCATGGACCAATTCTTTAAAGATGATGAACGTAAAAAACTAATTAAGATGCCTTCTTGGGGCTGTGAACGGACGTCTCTAAAGAAAATTTGGGCTGATATTGTATGGATTATCATGTGTGCAGCTGAAGAGTAGTGGAATGAAGAGGATGAGGGTGGGTCTTCTTCCCCTTCAATGATCCCTTCTAAGAAGAGAAAAAAGGGGAACCTCAAGGGGAAACATGCTACTAAGAAGATTTTCTTACAGGAGTCGGAGTCCCATTCTACTGGAAATGGCACAGAAGTTGGTTCTGGGGACTCCTGGTCTAAGGGAAATATTATGTTTAATGGGTAGGATTTTATTGTGGATGATAGAAAGGAGGAGGGCATGCATGATTTTGGTGGGGATAAGGATGTCAAGGAAATGCCACGAAGGACTTCCAAGTGTATTGCTAAGATGAAGAAACAGGTGGTGAATGATGATTTGAAGGTTTCCAAGGACCAGAGTAAGGAGAAGGGTGCTGAGAATACTTTTGTTGAGATCGATGACTCCCTTGTTCGATAGACACCCAGAGTGGAGAATTTTGGTGAAAAGACTCTACATGAGGAGGAGGGGGTTAATCCGCATCCTGATAAGACAGAGCCACTTAAAGTCAATCCTCTCTCCAAGGATTTATCATACCTCAATGATGATAGCACTTCAATGTTTGAACTTCTAGACATGGATCGTGCGAGGGCTACTAGCACATTCAAGCTTGTGAAGTGGAATTTATAGGAATTTAATAGGGTGAATATCAAGTTCAAGGGTTTGAAAGAAAATTTACAAAATATGCCAAAGGGTACTTCCTCAGATATTTTGATTGAAAGACTTTTGTGGAATTGGAGTGTTCATTTATTGATTTCAAGTCCCTATGTGAGCATCACCTCTCTAATATGGAGGCTAATATTAATGATACCAACATGGATATCAAGAAGATTTTGCAAGTAAGCCATAGTTCGGTCAAGAACAATGTTGAATCACTAGAGGTCCTGTTTCACAAGATAAGTGAATTAAGGAAATATCAACTTTACTTTGTTGAGCTGATGGAGAAGGACCAGGTATCAAAGGGAAAGGGGAAGAAGGCCGGTAATGATGAAGCTAAAGGCCCTTGTACAAGAGGTAAGAGTAACTTGAGGAAAACCTTTGAGGAGGAGAAGAAGGAATTGATGGACATGGTCGAGCTGCATCGTAACCGGTAAATTGAGGTGGCTAACACCTTAAAGAACATGAAATAGTGTCCCTTTTTGTGTTTTGTTTTTTTTCTATCTTTTGTCGTTGATTCTCTAATTTTTTGCTATTGTTTTGCTGTAGGCTGCTATTGATGGTTCAATGTATTTTTTATGAGCATCTTTTCATCTACTTTGTTGTAAAGGGTTTCAGGTCCCTTCAAAACCTATTTTTCCCTTATTATCAACACCAGGGTTAATTGAGAAAAATCTTAAGTAGAAGGATAACCAAATGACTACCTCCTGAGGAAGGATGGACAAAACATAATTTTGATGGTTGTTCAAGAGGCAACCTGTATGGCAGTGGTAGGTGGTGAAATAAGAGACTACAAGGATACCTTATTGAAGGTTATGCAAATAATTGAGGTATCTATACCAATAATGTGGTAGAAGCAATTGCTACTTGGTAGATTAAAGAGAGCTAGAGAGTTGGGCTTCAATCAAGTATTCATAGAAGGAGATTCTAAGTTGATAATTGATATTCTTAAGGGAGATTATGATGTTATCTAGGAAAGTAGAGACTTGATGGAATATTTAAAAAGCATGATTGGGGGCTTCCTTTAGTTCAAAATTTGACACACATATAGAGAGGGAAATAAGGTTGTAGATGTAGCATCAAATGAAGGTATTTCCTACCCATAGTGGGTAAGTTGGGGATATGATCAAGCCCCTCAACAAAAAAAAAAAGAGTTAATATCAAAAGAGAGAATTGGGGCTAGTATGAGTTGTAAAAATTTCAATGATATGTGATTTGAGTAAGCTATCTAAATGTAAGGTGGGAATTGAAGACTTAAGGTCTGTCCCTCATAGAATGAAGAATTATTATTGTTCCAAAATACTCAAGTCATACACTTTAGAAGATATTAGTATTATGGTTTGAAAAGGGTTGGGTAATGACAATTATAAAATGGACCAATTTCTAAATTATCCTAGTAATGATTTCTATGATAAGGATGTTATGGTCATCATTATTGTTAATCTTCTATTCATGGATGAAGGATGCATGATTTATTAGAAAATGACAGGGATTGGATATTATAGAATAAATCCAAATGTGGAAATCTTAAGTTATAAAAAAGGTGTAGAGCTGTTATATCATCCCTCAAAGCCTAAAGATATATTGGAAAGATATGTAATAATGAAAAGGTATGGAAAAATAATTTTCAATACAAACCCTATGTCTATTCCCTCGATGAAGTTTAATTTGTATGATTTTCAAATTAATTACCATACTTTGAAAGACACTTCATTCATGACAAGTGGTTCAATAATCAAAAGAAAATTATTAACATGACTCATTCTGTGAAAAGTGGGTTTTTCCTTTTTAAACTACAATTATTTCTCAAAGGGTTATCTTTGCAGTCTTAATTCTATTTATCTCTCTAAAAGGGTTATCTGTGTAGTCTTAATTCTATTTATATGTCTTAGAGTGTTAAGATGACTAGTTTTTTGGGTTTTAATTTAGGGTTGTGGAAGGCTTCTAGGAGAAACATGGGTGGCCTAAGGAAATGCTCTGAGCCTCTTTCATGCATCCCTTTAAATAGAATGTTGATTTGTGGAAGATTTTTGAGGAAGCTGGTCTTGCATCCTTCTTCCTAGCAATGTAAGGGTATAATGATGAGCCAACTTCAAACTTTTGTAACTCGTGGAAGGGGAGCCAGGTCTCTATTGGTAGCCTTCATTTTATGGTGACTCCAAAACTCATAGGGGAAGGAAAGGGTTTAGAGTGAAAAGGTATTAAGGTGGCAAAGGTTAGTAATGCTAATTACCAAAGGTTCATTGATAATTTCTTTGAAAAGGGGGAAAATCCTCAAATATTTCATAATGAATATGATATAGAGAAGTTCCCATGCGTCTTAGCCTGGTAAGTCTTCATATCATGCATTATTTCACTTTAGAAGGGAGATTCAAAATAGTTCATGGGTAGAATTTCCCATTTTTGAACCACATTAGCCACAAAGAAACTTCCAATTGTCTTCCTTTCACCTTTGCATTGACAAGGGGCTTCTCTTCCCATCCACCAGGGTTTAGTTTTAACCCTTTACAAATATGTGATTTATACCACCCCACAACCAAGCCCTACCTATTATATCAATGCTTTTCAAATTAAGATGATTGGAAGTAAACCCCATCCATCACCAAAAAAACCTTCTTTGGGGTGTGATCCTAAACCTAAAAAAGGTTTTTTGAAAAATATGGTTACCTCAATTCCTTCCTTTGATGAAGAGTTGTTAAAAACTACTTCTTAAAAGGAAATTTTTTTTCAACCCTAATACTTCCAAAAAGAAGATTTTGGGCTCCTTTGTGAGTATGGGGTCAAAGGTTGAAACTATTGAGATTTTTGATGAGGGTGAAACTGGTCATAAGAATGATAAAATTGGAGGGGTGGGTGAGAAACGATTCACCCATTTGGCTAGTGTCAATCATAAAAACATAGGAAAGGACTATAAAGGTAAAAATTTGGCCTTCGAGGAGGTACAAGACTTCTTGAATGAGGATTTATTTCATTACTATGAGGAAGAAAGGCCACACAATAGTATGCAAGAAGAAGAACATGAGGTTAATATGATTGGAGAGGAAGATTATAGCAAGGAAGAAAAAATATGAAGATGTTAATGTAATTAAAATGAATGAAATGAAGATAGGATAGGAAGAAGATAATGTTAAAAATGATGATGAGAGGGAGGTTTCTGAGAAAGAGGAAGAGACTGCTATTGAGTCTCTTCAAAACCTTAAAGATCAAATAGAGGACTTGAGGGGACATGTCTCAATAATTAAGTCAAAAAGTGGCATCGACATTCTGAAGGAAAAGGTTATGGGTTTAGTAGCATTGTCTCTATAGCTAATGGTATCATGGACTGTATAGTTTTTGGTACTATTTCAGGCCAATCCAAAATCAAGAAACTCGAGAGAAAAATGAGCAAGAACCAGAAGGGAGAGGATCAAATAAAGAATACCGTGGAAAACAAAAAGAATGATTGGAAGGACTCCCTTGATATGTTGAAGGTGAGCTGGGACCTTATTAATGGTCCTAAGGAGTAATGAAGTTTGTTGTATTTTGTTTCCTTTTTGTTGTTCTTTAAATTTTACTTCTAGCTTGTGAGATTGGTTAATTTCTACCTAGGTGCTCTTTTATGTTATTTTGATCTTAGTTTGGCCTGCATGCCTCCTTAGTATGTAGGTTTTTGGTTGGTTGGGGTCATTGGACCTTTTTTTTTTTTCTCCTACTATTTTTTCTTGTTGGGATCAGTGCCCTTTCCCTACTTTAATATAAAAAATAATTGTACCTTACATTACAAAATTTACATGTTAGGAGAGAGGCAATAGTGTGTTAAGTAGATTTTTGTTTTCTAATATTTAATTAATATAGTGAGAATTTTATAGTAGACTTTAGTAATTAAGATAAAAATATATGACTAAAATTTACAATCAAATAAAACATTGAAATTTAAAAAGAAAAATTAATAAACTTAGCAATACTTAGCTTCTAACACACTACATCGGGCATCTTCTTAGCCATATACACCACATAAATTGGCCAATATACTATCCTCCTCATGTAAAAAAGATTGGTGTCTCTTCATTTTAGGAGTACTTTGAATCCACTTAATGACATAACCTTATAAAATGATTAGTATAGGCCAACCTGTTTTGATACCTTGTTAGAAATTAGGATCTTAGGATACTAATTATTATAAATAAAGTATAAAATGAATAAAATGAGAATCATACAAGCATATATTTTACACATTACATAAGATATACATGGGGAAAACCCTTTCAAATAAAAAACCCATAAAGCATCATTTTATTCAAACACTTACAAATAATAGTAGATTAAAAATAGACTGAACCTAGAGACAATCCTCTACATACTTCCATATGGCCAATAATACCTCATGTGCATAGTGATATAATTCACTATAAATATACAAAGTCACACACTCTCAAATGAGAAAAAACCTCCTTAAATATAGGAGAAAGGGTAGAAAAATACTTGAAGGGGTAGTAGTCACACCTATTCAATAACCACCATTCATAAATAAATAATAATTTAATAGTATTAGACTATAATTATTTTAAATGGGATATGATTAATAAAGCATATAATATATAAGGTTTTATATCCTTATATTAGAACAACATATGAGTGTTATAAGGGTATGACCCCTAATAACATTATGTTCTAACATTTTTCCTTCCTAAGAATTTAGTTCACACATTTTTCCTTTATACTATATAGTTTCAGTGTTATCTTTTTTATCCTTTTCTACCCTAGGAGAAACATCAATTAGATGATCACACTTTAAGAAATTATAATAGAAAAATGTAATATTATCATAGTGGGTGTGTTGAGTTCATCTTCCTAGTTTTTATTCTAGATCTAGAAAGACGTTGGGAGGATCTTTTCCACTACAAAATTCACACATATGAAAAATACCAATCTACTTTTATTACTGTTGGATAGGAAAACTGAGAGGGGGGGTGAATCAGTTGTCACAGATTATAACCTTAAATTCAATTACTAGAACTAAAACATACACTACTTAAATGATTAATCATCAAATGCCAATGCAAAAACTCAAATCCAATGCACAAACACAATAACACTAGATTTACATGGAAAACCCAATGAAGGAAAAACCAAGGTGAGGATTAACTCACACTATAGAGAATATCAAAACCGATTACAGAAAGGCTCACTACCTGAGATAAGGCTCACTTCCTACAATAAGGACTTCACTGTCCAATAGGGCTACAACCCAGAGGGCTCACTGCCACAGAGATACAAAAATGGCCAACCACCAAGATACAATATTTAAGGCTTACAACCAAAAGTGTGAGTTAGTAGATTACACCTTACTTGTGTAAGTTCAGTTTCAAATGAAGCTCAGAATAACAAGTGTTGCATTTCAATAACCGCCCAATAGTTTTGTTCTGATTATACACTTTATTGTCTTCCCCTATTTTGCTTACTCTATTCTATTGTATTCTCTCTTTCTCTTTCTTACTATCATGCTTCTTTTATGTCTCTATATCTATCTCACTTTTCTTTTTAGAGAGTCTCTATATATATCTCACTTTTCTTTTCAGAGAGTCTCTATATCTGACTCACTTTTCTTTTCAAAGAGTCTCTATATCTGTCTCACTTTTATTTTCGGAGAGTCTTTGTATGCTTCTTCTTTTCTTTCCAGAGAGTCTCATATATATATATATATATATATATATATATTTATATATATATATATATATCTATGTGTGTGTGTTTATATAAGTTTAACACATTTCTTGTGTCATCCAAAACACTCATAAGACATAATTAGTCCATATAAAATATTGCACACACTAAGTTGACCAAGATCTTCGAATATCCGAATCATAGCTTGTCTTCACGGTAGAGACTAGACCAAAAAATCAACACACCAAACCACCTATAATGGTCATCTTCGATAGGAAATAACTTCTGGTAAACAACTCATACATTTATTATTATGTTGACATCAATGATAACCTATTGACATTAATGAAAACCATTTGATGCAGGCTTCAACTTCCAACAATATCCCCCTTTGTCATTGATGGCAACACAAGATGTGAAAATCCAACAACAACAACCTTTGTAATTATTTTGATGATATGAAATGATTTTTGTTCTTTTTCACATGTTTCCTCTCCCCCTTTGACATCAATGACAAAAAAATATCTCTCCCCCTTAATTTTTTTTTTACAAAAATAGTCTTCAAAAAGGGTATAAAAAATGTTTCTTTACCTCAATCCTTCTCCCTTAAAATATCTCCTTATATTTTTCTTTTAGTTCTAGAAGACATGTCTTCCAAGAAATCACTGCCAACCTGATGTTTAAACAAATACTTTTTTTTTTCTATTGAATCAATTGTTTCTAGAAGAGTATCCAAAATAGAAATATTTTGTGCATTATTCTTAGCTTCCACCAGGAGACCAAAAAGTTGTTCCAATCTCAACTCAATTATTTCTTTAACTTTCCAAAATATCTTCACAATACCATCCCTTTGTACCATAATTTCTACATGTTCAGATTGTAAGGAATTGATCCTTTTCTTTTGTGCTTCATCCTTGTCATTAAGAATATCATATGATTTTCCAATAGAATTCAGTTCAAGCTCAATAGCATTGATTTTTTCTCTATACTTTCCAATAGCAGTAGGCCATCAGAGAGAATACCTATACACACTGCTTACACTCTTGATGGATGTTTTCAATTCATTTATTCTCTTAGTCAATTTATTTTGTGCATTTCAACATCTTTCTTCCATGGCTAATTGATTTTCATATTTTTTTGTTGTTTCACTAGGTGACTATGCCTTTAGTCTTTCTTCAATCTGCTTAATCCTTAATTCTAGTAAAAAAATTGTCACATCACTTAGGTCAATGTCATTATGAATTATGTAAGTAGCTAGGGAATTTGTAATCTCATCTTATTCATATGATGGTCATAACAACCATTCATCTCCAATCTTCTTTAGTCCATCAGATTGCTCAAGAATCTTCAATACCTTTTCCTTAGTAAAGTCTTCTTCATCATCCGTTGATGCCAAATCCATTGCTTTTGCAATATTTTCTTCTTATTCTTCTTCCTTTTCCTCTAACTACAACTTCTTTATTTTTCAGAGGAGAACTTGAGATAGTTCTTCTTGCTTTCCACTTTTTGAAGGAGGATCCTACTTTAGACATCCCAACTAGACTAGAAATCATGCCTGAACACCATAAACTTATCTGTTTTTCAAATAATTCTTTACAAACCTTTTCTTTTTTTGCTAGACATTCCAGATATCGGTAGACCTTCTTTCCAAATGGTATAACTCACTTCCACACAACATTCTCTTTCAATGGTAACGATTTCAGAAAATACATCATCAAACATATAGCTAGAGATCCAAAATGAAAAGGATAATTTTCATTTTTTTTCATAGTTATATTATCCATTAGTTGATTCCTTAGTAACTCACACAAATCGAAACCCTCTTTCTTCTCAACCATTTGATGCGCAACATAAAAGACAATTGTCGAAGTAGAGACTTCCCTATTACTAAAATAAATCTTATATGAAATGTCATATGTCACGCACCTTATCACCGGGTCAATTATAGTATGAATTAGAAGTGCCATTTGATCTCCTATTACCCTAGTTAGGGCTTTGACCTTCTTGTTATTTACTGACTTCTTGACTCGAACAAGTCCATTATTGCATAATCATGTTATTATTGCAATTGCTTCCTTTGTGATCTCATAAGGTTTGTCGAAGATCATCTGATCACCTTGAATTCTCCTTAAGATAAATTGAACAATGTCCACATTTGAAAAGTATGGAAATTTGATCCAAATTTCTAAACCCTTGTTCCCTAAATCCTTGATTATTTGCATTTGCTCAACTGAAAGAGAAGTCTCGAAATTTTGAATTTTTCATGATCAAATTCATCAATCTGTAACTTACTCAATTTTTGCAATTCGTTGTTGTGCGGATTAAATACCACCATTTTCTTTGACTTCATTGTTTCAGCCTAGTTCTTCGTACTTTTTCTTACCAATAACCCTAACTCTTTATTTCTCAACTGCTTTTTATTCCTTAGCTCGTTCACTTCATAATGAAAATGACTACTCAATCTTCCTTAATTAACTTGTCTCTTTTAGGGTTTCATCATAAAAGGTAAGTTATTGCTTGTGACATCATCATCTGTACTTCAGTCTATCTATACCTCCTTCTACCAATGTTGTCGGATTAAAAAAATTAACTTTTAAATTGACAACTATCTTTGAGAAACATTGTGACCCAAGAGGGGCTTCGCAAATACACCATGATAAAGATCCCTAAACAACACATTCAAACTACTGCATAAAGCAATGAGCCAAGCTATCTAATAGTTAGTACATGATAAACATCGACTATGTCATTTTTTGCAAATATTTTAGTGGCCACTGTGTGAAGGTTCCTTCTTTCTCTTTCTAACGGACAACTCCATCCATTTTGTCTTCATAAGCAACGGGTAGTTACTTGTGACCTTTAAAATATTTAAATTTGCATCTCCTATTCCTTTCAAGTTGACTCCATGTACAATAGATAGTGAGTGAATCCACCCAATACCCACAACAATACCATCAAATGGATCCAATGCCCCAAATTTATCCCCTTCTTGGAGTTTATCAATACATTTTTGTAAAAACAAAAAAAATACACATTATATTGATATATAAAACATTTGATAGCACATAGATAAACATTCAATAAATATTTATAAGAAAATAGAAAATGACGATAGGAAACTTGAAACCATGCACCTGACATATTAAACAAAAATTAACTTCTTGCTATTTGATACATAATGGATGTTAGATAAAGAAGGTGTCCATATGTAAGTTATATGTTCTCCCTTATTTCCATAATCTATGTATACTAGCTAATTATACTTCACTATTATTCTAACCAACTTCTATCATATAGGTAATGATTACCCTTATTTACATAATAAAACAACCATTACTTACTTGAATAGTAATTACTTGCATGTGGTTTCATAGCACTCACCTCGATTTCAACACCACTACTACTATAAATATCATGCACATGCTCATTGAGTTCAACATAATCACTATCAACATTAACATGAAGTTGTGCAACTTTGCAGAGCATTCTATTAACAAGGCATTTTTCTTTTCATTCTGCTTTCATATAATTTTTTTGCATGTGGTTTAATCATCATGCAAAAATTGATATAAGTCAAGTAAAGCATGCAAAATCTATAAATTTTTGTCCAAAAGAACATTTTAAGCATGAAGAATGACAAAACATTGGGACAAATTAACTTACAACTTAAAGAATGCAAAAGCTATAATTTTTTGTCCAAAAGAAGAATGAAAAAAAATTGGGAGAGATTAACTTACAACTTAAAGAATGCAAAAGCTATAAAATTTTCCAAAAGAAAATTTTAAGCATGAAGAATGACAAAACATTGGGACAGATAATTGACAACTATTATATTACCTCAACTTCACCACAACTATGATTGTTGCACATTCTTGTACAATTCATCATGATCACTATCAATATCGACATCTTTGTTGACATCAAGGCATTTTTGTTTTCATGATGCTTTGATAAAATTTCTCTACATGTCGTTTAACCATCATGCAAAAAAATATAAAAAGAATTTAATAGTCAAATAAAGAATGCAAGCTATAAATTTATCCAAAAGAATATTTTCCAGATCACTCCAACAATAAAGATACTAGGTTGGATTCTCCTATGCTCAAATTTAAATCTACATATTAAGAGGTATTTGTATACAAAATTTCCAAACAAGAAGAAATGAGATCAATAGAGCCTCATACCTCATCTGAATCCATGGAATTATGCTCATTCCACTCAAAAACCATAGGCTTAATGGAGGCAACCAACTACGAAACTTTCTCAGTGAGACTATATATGCAACTCATTATAGTTGGTACCCTTCATTTGAGTTGACATGATCTGGAGAGGCTCTTACTAGGCGTCTAACAGATGGTTGTGAAATCTCTATTGACGAACTAGATTTCCATTTCATCCTACTCTTAGATTTACTAGAATCTAGTGCTGCCATATAATTGATAATATCTTCTGCACCTGTTTCTCTATTACTATTTTCCACCTAAAATACAATGTCAATTTCAACATATAGTCAGTTCAATAAAAAATAAAATAAATAACATAATCTAAATTGAACCAAAAAGCCACACACTTACTCCAAATTTGTCCATTTTGGCCTAGAACCCATTTCGACCAAATGTATATCCAGTCATCACATTATCTCTTTCTCTCTTGCCTCTGTTACTCTTTGTCAAATGTTCTTTGCAACACATATTTTCTTTCAATACCTCCCACTATTTGGGAGATAGAGTGGAGCCTAACCTCTCTTTTCCCTCCATGATCATTTTTCTACAATTGTATCTAAAATTGTTCATCAAAAGTCTCATATTTTGCTTGTAATATTTTCTAGACATTTGTCCACCAGTAGTCTCAAAATAATTTTCCATTTTTTGTATAAAATTTTCCACACTTCATGGATCTTGTGCTACAAAATTTGATTTGCAAATATCCAAATGGGTCCTACATCTTACACCCAACTCGAAGGCCCACCTTGTAGTATTTGGCCCAATGCACTCACCATCTCTCAATACCTCAACCAAGAATGGATTCCCGCCTTCTAATTTTCTTTCTTTTGTATTCCTCTCTATAGATTTGTACAAATCTTAACTCAATCTTTGTATTTTGACAAAAGAAGACACATCTTATTAAACCACTACCAATATTTCTATCTAATTCAGTAGTTCCATCAAAAGTTGTAGATGTAATAGGTTTACTCTAAGGCACACCAAATGCAAGTAGTCTCTCTTCATGAATTTAATTAACCAAAACTTCATGCTCATTGGCCACATCAGGTGTGGCATGAGTAGGTAGATCAATACCAGTCTCCATAGATTTCACTTCAAACACATCCTTTAATCTTGAATAAATCATCTACAGACTTACTGTTCCTTTGCTCTCATTTTTTTCAATAATCTCTCTTAGACTTTGTGCTAAGAGATCATCACAACATAGCACATCACCATGTGCTATATCAGGCTGCACATCACCATGTGCTATATCAGGTTGCACATCACCATGTGCTATATCAAGCTACACATCACCATGTGCTATATCAGGTTGCACATCATCACAACTATTATTTTCATCAACTTCATTTGTTGAATCACAAATGTGTTGGCTTCTACGAGTTGGCGACACTTTATCTTTTCTTTCCTTTTATTTTTTCTCCACATTTTCTTTGCACTCTTTTTCTTGCCTATAAGACAAAAAATATCATAATATCTCTTATATACATAAAGCTCTTGCCTATAAAATTTCATTAAACACTAATAAACAAATAATATACCGCTTAGTGGATTTACAACTTGCCTATTTGTCAAAGCAAGACACAATAAATATTCATTATTCTTGGCCACTTTTTCTCTATGAAAGCGCTCATAATTTGTCACTAAAATTTTAGCATTATGATCACTACTATATAATTTTCACCTTAAAGTCTTTTTCCTCATTTCTTGAAGTCCAAATAAACAATAATGTATAAATCACACAAAAACAATAAATATTCCCTGACAAACCAAACATATACTTGATACACTTGATCTGAATAACAAAGAAAAATCAAACTGCAAATAGCCACACAATCGTATTCACTAATATAAAACAACAACTGAAACCAAAAGTTTAGCCACCAAATTATTACTTCTTCTCCATTGATCTGCTTCAAAATGATTTTACAATATGTATCAAAAGTCTTTTCTCTTCAAAAAATTATCCTACTACTAATGATTTTTTGATTCGGTCTTGGTTTCCCTTTTATAGATAGACAAGGGAAGCGACAAGCTTCAAACCTTTTCATTTCAAAAAATGTCTTTTCAGTTAATTAAATCAAAAGGTATCAATTATCCTTATTTACATGTGGTTACATAAAAGTAATGAAAGATACAAAATGAAGAGAAGTCATCAAATGTTGAAGTCCAAACACTCACAAGACACCAAAGTATGTTAGTCATCATAAGGTACCTGTGATCATTCTAATTTGTCAAGGTCCTCTCTCCATGATAGCATCTTCAATGCTCGGTACTTCATAATTTCTGAAATCAGGCATATTCTTTTGGGGGAGACAAATATGTCTCCTCCCATTCGAACACCGTATATTCATTAGGCCATTTATATTCCTAGATCTCTGATATGTTGGCAAGGTGACTTCTCCATCTGCTATCTAACAATCCTCTAGTCTCTGTAATGAACTTTGAGTATCCAGAATCCAGTGCAATCATCATGTCCAACATCAAATTAAAACTATGGACATTTATATCATGATCTTTTTGTAAACAAGCAATGCAATTTGGGACTACATGCTTGAACTCACTTTTCCAACCAATGAAATCTTTTAACTGATCATCTTCTCCAAGCATCCTAGGCAAAAACCACTATTTGATTGTATGGAAAGATTCTATTCTTGTAATGATCTTCTAGACCTCCTCTAACACATACTGGGACTCATCAATCACCAATTTCACCATCCTCTCTATGGTCCTTAAAGCTACAGGTGCGTCTACACTTCTCTGTAAGACCTTGCACAATGTGCTCAGTGTATGATGGATGGGTTGTTATTTCTTAAATAAAGTATCCAAAATGAGAGCATGGGATTTCATCTATTCTACTACTTGGGACAAGGAAGTATAACATTCATGCACATTTTCTGCCTTGTCTATCACCATCTTGATTCTATGCTCCAAGACTTTTTCTAATGCACCATAGATTTGTTTCCTTAATTTGGTCTCCTCATTACACTTCTTTAAGCTTTATATTTCTTGCTTCAATGCCTCTATTTGATTAGTGGAAAAAGCATCAGTCTTTTGGGTTGAGGGTTGGTACACTACCATTTCAATACTTTGAGAAGGGCCCTCCCCTTTCAATTGTTGCTTTAGCTTCACATTCTCTATAAACAACCTGTTCACTTCATCTTTCATATCTATTTGTGTTTTTTCATATTCTACAAGTTTATTCCCCAAACTCTTGACAGTTGCTCAGGTGAACATAGAAAAATGCATAGTCATGGTAGCTACTTCTAAGGTTGAGGTATCTATGACAGTCTTGTCCATTGAACTCCCTCTGATTTCTTGCACAATGTACAACGATTTTGGCTTCTATGTGTTTTCTACTTAGCCCAAAAGGCTAAGGTCTCAATTATTGGATTATATCTTGTCCCACTCATGCCTTCCTTTGAATCAAACACAACCATTAACATGGGGTCTTCTTGATTTCTTACCTGATCAAGCAGGAACATCCTTTTCAAATCCATCCCAGGTATAAGCAAGATATTTCTTTTCAGCACCATTTTCCTAGCTTCTTGTGGACCAATGTCAACATCATTTATCCTCAATTCATTGAAAGTTTGGGCCACAATTTGATCATGCTGAGATTACTCAACAACCATCTTGTTTATCTCAACTCTATCCTCAAATTATTTAATTTTCATTTTAATCCATAAGTTTTTTGAATTTTGGGGTGTTGATAAATTCATCATCCTCCATGAATCTAAGGCCTGCAATCATTATTTCATAATCACACATCTCTTTCTCACCCTATAAATACATATCCACCCTTGCCTCTGGATTGTGTGATTTAGTTTCATGCTTTTGGAGTGGTTGATTGACTTCAACATCATCTTTTAAGTGCCCTAGCACACTCGACACCTCCTTTGTATCTCCAACCTCTTCGCTTATCTCGTATGATACAAGGGGATTTGGCTCCTATACCCTTTGTCTCTTGGGCCTTGATTTCTTTGAAGGTGATTCTAGAGAAGCATATTGCATTGAAGTAGTGTCTGGAGGGAGCTAAAAGATTACAACTCCACTTGGTATTTTGGTAGACAATTTGGTGGGCTTCTCCAACTCTATTGCTGATTTACTAGATATAATTTCTTAAAATTATCAATCATTAGGATGATCCTCTTGAGGGGATTTGTTTCATCTATATGAAATCCCAAGAAATCGATGTTTGTCTTGCTCTTTTTTTCCTCTAATTTTGTTAGTATCCCCCATTTTCTTTTCCTCTGAAATACTTCTTGGAGAGTCAAGCAGTTTCTTATCACATCCTCCTCATAATCAACCTCATGGGTGATCCCAGCCTTAGTGAGGATTGTTTTCCTCATAAAATTCATGTGGCCTTCGAGGTCAAAAGCCCTTTCTCCCCTAAACTCCAAAGAATATATATTTTTTAAATAATGTTGCAACTCCTCAAGAGTATCAGATCCAACGGGCAATTCTTCACATACAGTCAAGTTAGGCAAGAATGTGTCTTTCTTCTGTTGATGCATGACCTCCTTCTCCATCCATAACATTTTCCACATAAACTCTAAGAAAGCCAACTAGAGAGGAACAAACTTGGGGAAAACATGTGGGGCTTGGGCACATCCATATACTCTTGTTACTGTAACATCTGGAAAAAAGAACCAATCACCAATGTTGTGGGTATGCCCTTGCTCTAGCCTTAATGCCAAGGGTCTTAATAGTTATAGTATTGGTGTATGTAACCTTGGTGATTTATGACCAAGAACAGACATAATTCTTACTACAAAATAATCATGAAAAATCACATAGTTTCTCCTCTTGCATCTATTGTCCCATATATAACACAAATTTTGAACAAGCAACTGATCACCCTATTGATCAACCATTCCCAAACACATTCTCCTAGTCCATTTATCACTGTTCTAATTTAGAATTAGGTGACACTATAAAGAGTAACATCTAAACGTGATGGGGGCTTTATCTTCTCTTACTTGAAAAAATCCTTCATGCAATGCTCTCTCAATGAATGAAGCAAAATCATACTCAATATTTATCTTAGGGTTTTGGATCCTCACGACCATCATCATTAAGAAAATTGGCATCTTCTCTTGAGCATCCATTCCAAGAATTTGACACAAGGCAAAATAGGTTCTCTTAAAATATATTTGAAAATCTTCTAGAGGAAATGGCTCAATGCGAGAAGAGGAGATAGATATTCTTCTATTATTTCACCCTTCTTCATGTGCATAAGGAGTTCATCACTCCTATAAGTTTTCCTCAACCTATTGTACTCCTCCTCACTTTTCTACAATTCAATTTTACCAAGGGCTTGTTTATTCAAGTTGAAACACTCTACAATGACAGACTTGGTTAATACCACTAGTGGTGAACCATCTATCATCCTTACAATTCTAGTGGTTGGATAATAGTTTTGTGCCAATATTCTAATGAATTCAACATCTATAAAGAAATTTGAAACTACCAACTTTGCTAGGTCTAGATTCCAAGGGTTCGACACTGGGATTTTTCCATCTCTTTTATCATAAAAATACCAAAAAAAATCCCACCCAGAGATGGGAATGTTTGCATCCTAACACCCATGAGCTATGTCTCTAAACAATTTCTTAAATATTCTATCTATTGAATCAGGTAAAATTTCTAGTATGGATTGTTGTAAAGGCATTTTATTCACCTTGGGTTCTTCCTTCTTACTCACAGGTTCACTCTTCTTATGTGGCATGGTGTAAAATTTTTACTTCCTTTTGAATTTTCTAAACCCTTAATTGCAGATCCTATTCGACCAAATTCTTTAGAATTGCTTACGAAGAGTGTTCGTGCACTTACTCAATGATATAGTAGTTGCAAAGCTTTTCTTCCTCAAACTCCTTAGCTCCTGGCATGATGATCCATTTACAAATGATTGCAAAAAATGGCATCAAATTCCAAATATAATTACTTCTAAACTCAGTCATTTTGGCATTAATGTCTACTTTGTTCAAAATATTTCATAATCTGCCCCTATTTCAATTTTGAATATACGTCGTTGATCTTAGAAGATCAAATGGTTCATGATAATCAAATAATTAATGTCATAGTTGACATAAATGCTTTTGCAAATATGTACCGTAGTACTATCATCACTTCTCTTAATCGTTGTGGGATGGTGGTGTCACGTAATATACTCATTTTGGCTATCCTGATATACCACGGGTTTTATTTATGTTATCACTTTTCTACTGTGAGATTGCATTTCTCATATCGCCATACTGCACACTTCTTTTATGTTGTAGTTTTTTCACTATAGGACAGTGGGTTATACATCCTTATACCAACATACCACAAGTCCCTTTTAATTTTAAAATATGTTTATCATGGGGTGGTAGGTTATATAGCTTCATATTGCCATACTACACACTTAATTTTTGTTTACATATTGTTGATTGTGGGCTAGCAGGTTACATAACTTAACACCACCATACCGCATGTTATTTTAATGTCATTGTTTATTAACTACAGGACAATGGGTTAACCTTTGATAGTTAAGTTGAGATCATACCACCATACCACAGTTTTTATTTTATATAGTCATTGCTTGTTGCAAGGTAGCAATATACTTCTATACTCAAGAGACCTATCACCACCATCCCACACAAATATTTTATGACTACCACGGTATAGAGATATATGATTACATCTTATTTTCTACCCTGCCATAACACTGAGGGCCCTTATAACTGAACAACTACTTCCACAGGGGTACGGTAATGAGTTTTGATAAATGTAAAGGTGCTAGACACATCTTATTTAAGCATATATGATGATTTCTTAAATCTTTGGAACTGTATGGGGATTTTCAATGTCAACCAAACCTAATGTTAAGATATTTATATGTATTATTAAATCACAAATGTTCATTATTGTTTCCTTCACATAAGCATATTCAGTGCATGTGGAATCTAGAAGCTATATTACAAACTAAATCTATCCAAATATCAAAGAAATGAATATAATTATTACCAGTATTTTAAAGAGTTGTTTACTTTCACAAATATCTTGTTGCATTATTTGATAACTTTAGACCTTGCTTGCTTCTTTTCATATCTAGTAGTTCTAGAGAAGTTAGAAAAGTATAGCATCTAGAAAACATATAGGACATACAAGAAGTTATATTCTAACTAAACAAAATTAATTTCTACCAAAGTAATAAAACTAAGAAGAATCATTGAGCCTAACTTTAAATGCACTTCAAATCAGCAATGAACATCTTAGGTTTTTTATATAATGTACCAATAGAATAATGATGATTACATTCAGAAATGTATCAATAAAATAATAGTGAATAAGCACACCCATACTCATATCTTTATTACATTCAATAATAAATTACACCATACATATAGTGAAAGTTTAGGTGACAAGATTACAAGTTAAGGTGACAAAACATCATCATAATCATCTGCATTTCCAGCAAGATCAAAATCTTGATTACTCGTGTTTACATCTGCTTGATTTTCTTCCTCATCTTCATCTATGACATGCAATAAATTCTCTCTCCCAATCTCTTCGTTGGTAATAAAAATCTCTTCTTCAAACACTCCATCATCATCTTCATCCACTTCTTTGAATGTTTCTTGTAAATTAACATATTTCCCATCAGGCATTAAATCGACAACTTCCATGAATTTTTATTTTGAACGAAACTCTGTTTTAATGACATGTGACCATTGTGGGCTTCTTACATCATCAATTAGAAATGATTGGTTAATTTGAAGAGGGGAAACATACAAATCATCCATCTTTGATAAAAATTGTTGTGTGTTTGTGCATACAAATCCATACTCATCAAATTGTACTACAGATGGTCGCATCCACTTACATTTTAATAATATAGGACTATTTTCACCAAAATCCACTTGAATAATTTCTTGGATGAATCCAACATAAAATTTCTTCTCAGTTTTGTGAATAAATTCAGTACTTACAACACAATCATAATTTGTCTTTCTTTTTCCTTTTTCTTCCACTCTTAAATGAATACCATAGGCCCACATTCCACTAAAATGCATAGCCCATAAATGTGGAGATTGTGAAAGCTCACTTTCCTCCATTGTTATATCTTGACCTTATTCTTTTGCATCAGTGATGGCATTAGCAATCCATTCTTCAAATTTTGGGAAAGAATCATCTCCAATCAAATCATGACATTTGCGCTTTTGAGGTCAATGCTGCATCTAAGTTTGATTCTCTTCTTCATATTTTCTACATAGAATATTCACATACAAATAGTAAGATTAATAATATAAATGTGTATATGCAATTGAGTAAATAAATTATTGTGTAATTTTTTTTACCTACACCACTTATCGAACGAAGATGTGTTTTGAAGAATATACGCATGTATCACACTTCTTTCTTGATGTGATAGCTTGAAGCAACATCCATTTCCTTCTAATACTTCATCTGCAACTCTCTCATATTTTTCATTATCCCATACACGTCAATTGACATTTTTAAAATCCTTCATATATTCTATGCAAAATCCCATGGCCTCTTGCATTGAATATCCCTCAGACATGTTGCCTTCTGTTTTTCCCTAGTACAAACATTTTTTTTCAAAACCTTCATATATCATTCTATAGGATACATCCATCTCGTTCTTATTGGGCCACAATGC
This sequence comes from Sequoiadendron giganteum, assembly GCA_007115665.2. Classification (NCBI taxonomy): domain Eukaryota; kingdom Viridiplantae; phylum Streptophyta; class Pinopsida; order Cupressales; family Cupressaceae; genus Sequoiadendron; species Sequoiadendron giganteum. Next base: position 572,193,616 of record CM021102.1, on the reverse strand, counting down.
TCTAGTTCATATTATAGATGTATCAAAAGATGCATAGAAATGTTAAATATTTTTGGTGGAAATTCTTGTTCCAATAGACAAAGGACTTCAACAACCTCCTCCCTGAAACTATCAAAGTTCAAAGGATCTAATACATTTAAACTCATTCTCTTTAATATTAGGCCCAACCTTATAATTGCCAATCTTGGCCCCTTTTTCCAAACTTGATATATTTACCACAATAGGTAAAATATTCTCGATTATGACATGATAGTCATGGGTCTTGAGGCCTCTTAAGGCTATTAATGTCATTTTGTCTTCTAATACTATTACTTACATATCCAATGGGAAAGCGAGTCTAAGACATCAACTGTAAGAATTGTGCACATTGTTCCTTTGTCCAGACATAAGGAGCACTAGGTTTTCTATATTTTTCATCATCACATTTTTCAACCCAAATATTTCAATGAATAATTAGTTCTTGAAAGTCTTCACGTGATGAAATAGTATTAAAATAACCAAAAATATTTTCTATAATAGCATAGACTATATTTTTCTCAGTATGCATAAAGTCAACAGTACGCCTAATGGCTATATCCTTAAAGTATGACAACTTATAGAATATGCACAACCATTTTAGACCATTTTCATTACATGGATCATATCTACTACCATAAATCCCATCATTTTCAATTATAAATGACATTCCTTTTTGTCCATTCTCAACAATGTAATCACCTATTATTAGCAATGGTGCTTCACGATTCTATTCTTGACCATTGAACCGTGTTTTTTGTCGATGATATGGATGATCCATTTTAAGGTAAGAATGATGCCCACAATAAGTACACTTACACAAAATTCTTGAGTGCCTCACAAAATCCTTAAAGCTACACGCAGGACATTCATGGTATCCATGAACAATGAGACCAAAAAATGTGTCATATGCAAGAAGATCATGAATCATAAACAATAAGGAAGCTCTTAAAGTGAATTTGATTGAATGCCAATCCCTTAAAGATTGAATTGCTTAAATTCCTTTCCACAATTCCATTAGCTCATCATATAATGGATCTAGATAAGCATCAATTGTATTTGAAGTCACACTTTTCTTTCCTGGTATAATCAATGATAGCATTCAGAAAAATGGTTTAGTTGCTAACCATGGAGGCAAGTTATAATTTATTAAAAACATTGGCCAAATTGACCATTTAGTACTTTGATATGAGAATGGGTTCACCCCATCTAGAGCCAAACCCAACCTTATATTATGAGGATCTTGAGAAAAATTAGGCCATTTGTTATCAAATTCCATCCACATCTTAGAATCAGGCACATGTTATTTTCCATCAATGCTCTTATATTGGGCATGCCATTGCATAAGCTCAACAATGTCTCTGCACCTATATACTCAGAGTAATCATGGGATTATTAGAAAGCGGAAGAGAAACTTTCTAGGAACCACAATTGATTTCAACCCATGCCTATACCCTGCTTCATGAAATTTCAAACGTTCACTCTCACTTGCAAGATTATTGTGAATATTACACAACCATTCACACATGTGTGGATGTTTTCATACCCTAAGCCTAGCTTAGTGATTTTCTTTTTACATTGACTTTATTTTGTTGGCAATGTGGAGTCAGGTGGTAACAACAAACTTAATAATTCCAATAGCTGATCTACAGTCTCATTTTTCCAACCAAGCACCACTTGCAAGTTAAGAATTTGAAGGATTGTTTTCAAATGACTTAACTTGCAATTAATATACACAAGCTTTAAAGTATCCTCCATCGACTTGACCCAATCATCATTTAGAACCTCATTCAATATTCAATGAACTTCAAACCCTTCGTCTAATATTGTTTCCTCTTGATCTATGTTTGTTCCCACTTCATATATGTTTGTTGCCTCTTCATCTCTCACACTCTGCAATTCTATCATATCTTCATAATAATTGTAATCCCAAGGGATTATACCACTATGCCCATATCTTATCATATGTCGATAAATCATATTTCTTTTTTTTACCTTTCCACCAAGACAGTCATTACATGGACATGGATATTTTTCCATGTCCCTCTCATCAGCTACTCTCTCATCATATGCATGGTATTGATCCGTAGTCAACCTTCGAAATTGATCCATCTGTAATGTTCTACATTACAGTATTAATTTCGTTTCCCATTTCAAGAAAAAAAATAGAAATCTAAAAACCTCAACTTACTCAAGATCTAATACATGTAAACTCATTCTCTTCAACACTCTTTAGCACTTACCCATAATTCATAGCACTTCACAAAATTAGGATACAAAGCACTCTACAAAATTAGAATTAGAGAATTTTATAGGATATAGAGCACTTAGCAATAATTCAAATTCAAGAAATAAAGCTAGGCATCAATCTACAAAATCAGATGGTCTGCCTCTACATAAATCTTTTTGGTCATTTTTTTTGTATTTTTTACTTGTAGGATTCTCAGCTATCAATGGATAATTAGTAGGAAACATAGCAACTACTATTCCCTCATTTTTTTTCCCATGTGTAAGAGGTGGAGATTAAAAATATATGTTGTAAACTATCTATTACTGGTACCTCGCCATTAATATAAAAAATATCTGTTATAGTTAAAAAAATAATAATGGTCAAATTATAATACACAAAGATAAGGAAAATTTGGGGTGTTTGTATACTATTTGTTTGCATTTATAGGAGCATGTTGTAATTCTGAAAATCTTATTTTTAGTTTACATGTCATCTGCAATGTGCATAAAAGAAGACCGTGATGATTGGAAATAAACAAATATTATTTTTTATCCATGTTTTATTGAGGGCCTTCCTTGTCTAGATGATAACTAAAGAAATGCTTTAGCAATGGAACATTAAATTTATTCTTGTTCTATTGATGAACCACATGAATTTAAAAATATGGAAATATTGTCAATGCTAATGAATACACAAACACTAACAAAAATGCTAATGAATTCTTTGTTGTAACTTTGAGCATTACTTACTAGCATAAATTATTAACATGTTGAGATAAGATGAATTTTTATAACAATTGATATACTCCCATGTGTGGACATATAGTATCAATTAAATTAGCTTGGTGACCACATTGATTTGATGAACTAGCATATATTTCAACTATGCCATATGAGACTATCTTCTAGGATTCCATGCAATTAAGAGATTAGGCTTGCACACAATGTTATCCAAGCATTGAGGTCTAGGCTAGGGACATGAGCCCATGGTTTAATGACAAAGTGATCAAAGGAATTGAAATTTGGATGCATGTTACAAGTTCAATTCCCATATGCTCCAAAATGCATGGATGAAACTAATGAAAAAATTGTCTGCTAAAATTAGAATTTGCCTGTATGGTTCTAGTATTTAGTTGCCTATGTAACTACTATAAGTTACACCAAGAAATAACAAACTAATTATGATGTACATGCACTACCCATGCCATGAAGACTTAGTGAAATGGAGCCTCAGGGATTAGGTTGGTGAATTGGTTACAAAATTAGAAATTAATACCATACCCATGCATGATAACATAGAACATAAATAGACAACTTCAAGATATGGTCACTACATTGTATTGATTATACAATGAATAAAAGCATCCAATTCCTTCACAATCTCAAGAACTCCAAATTGTTACATGGTAGTCAGTTTCTTATGAAAAGATACCCTCGTATTTTTATAACTCATATCTTATAATACACAAGGAAGTATATTTCTTTTTGTCCCAATACAATACAATAGGATTGCTTTCTCCCTAGCTATCTATGGATTTGATTTATATTTGTAGGCCCTATGAATAATTTTACAAACACTCTTTCAACATTTCAACTAGACTAACCCAAAAATAAAATAGCATAAAGAGGAACTTGACCCAAATTCAAAGTTCAAACCCCACATAGAAAGCCTTTGATATGACATTCATTCATACATATGATTTTAGAATTTTTATTTGAAGCAGACAACTACTTTTCAACCTTTTGCAAAAATATCTCAAACCCTCAAACACTTGGGGTATACACAATCCTATGAATAGAGTGATTTTATACAAATTTTTGCAACGATAGGAAGGAACCAGTATTTCCTACTATACGAAATTTGTCAAGTACTTTAAAAGGAGAAACTCCAGCTAAATTTTGAAATTGTTCACAAGGAAAAGAAAACACAAAAGAAAGGGAAAGTAGGCCAGTTTCCACCCAACCATTAATGGGTTATCAAGCCCTTATGGCTCTCACCATTAACCCCTGGCCAATAGAGCCTATGAGGACCCTAATGACTAAATTTTATACACACAAAGCTTTACACCAGTTTCATCACAACATGACACACAGGGATTAATTTTTTTTTATGGTTGCAACATTCAACATGAGACACAAAATAATAACTAAATAAATAAATAGGATTCATATAGATAATGGATACATTGATGCTCAAGCAGGACCTGCAAACACTCATACTTGGTACATTCAAATTTATAGTCATTCATTAACTTCACAAGAAGCCATTCAATAATTGTTTAATGTAATGAGGGTTTCAAATTACCTCTGAATTCACTGCAGAAGGCATCCCCAAATTTGACTTCGCTGAAGAGGGCCTCTTTGACTTCAAATTTGTTGCAGTAAACTCTGAATTTCTTGCCTGCATTTTCAAAAGTCTTCAAGTCCTCTCCAAACAAACTTTATCACCCATTAATAATTAACAAACCCTCCTTCTATTTGTAGAGGTTCATTGCAAAAATAATTCCAATTGTACTCCACACTCCCCCATCGAATTACCTCTACTGAATTCTACACTCTACTGTACTCCCCACTCCCATCAACAATTTCCCAATTCGCTATTAGCCCTGCACGCAATACAACCCACTCCTGCCAATAATTTCTCAATTGGAAATATTTTTTTAATTACCCACTTTAATATCATATTGTCTAATTTTTATTTGTGTGACTAATTATTTAGTCATTTATAGCTGTGTTTTTACTCGACAATCAAATTTGTCATTTATTTAGTCATTTATAGTTGTGTTGCAAAAAATGACTAGAATTTAGTCATTTTTAGTTGTCATGACTAAAAGTTTTAGTCCCTTAGTCATTTATTTTCCAAATTCTACTAGTGTAATTTAATATTTTGACCATTATCCAAGATGTTATTGTTATGCCAAGGAAGCTCATATGCATTCCAATAACACATGGAAACTTTATCTCTTATAAATTCCATCATTGTATTCAACATCAACTTGTAACTCAGTACAACATTCTTCATGGTTATAAATGTATCTCCCCTCCCCTTGGTTTTTCTCTTTGTGCCTCTTAAGTGAGCTACAAATAAAATTACTCAATGCATAATGGTTGAACTATAAATTCTCTAAATCCACATACAATTCTCTCAAAAGCACTATTGATTATCATGTCTAAAATGTCTTTCAATCTAATAGTCTATGCCTAAGATGATGGTGCAAGAAAATGATGCAATTATGATTCTCTCATGTAAATTCTCATTTGATAGTCCTAGATTTTTAGCATGACCTCAGATGAATGAATGAATTCCCTAAAATATAATAATATAAAACATAAATCCACAAAAGTATGTGTTGGATCAACTTATAATGAATGGTAGGATAGAGTCAACAAATTTTGATTTGAATTTAATTTTAAAATATTTAAAGCTTAGACTCATGACTGCATAAATGACCTAGGTCAATTCCATAACCACAAGTTTGATCTAGGATAACAATTGAGAGATCTAAATATCGATACCAATTTTTAAAGACAAACAATGATGGAGATGAAATAAATTAAGTTCATTAGCCAATTTTCATGTAAGAATGTGTCACTTAAAAATATGTTATGACACAAAGAACACCCTAATTGAAGTAGATCCAAAATATGAATGGAAATAACATGAACATACAATTTGTACAATTACAACTAAAAAAATATCAAATATAATTTTACACATCCAAATACTTATATAATAATTATAAGTTACAATATATTTTTTATATATATTCTTAAAAAAAAAATCTCTAATTTTTCAAATTGAAAAATAACCAACAAAAAACCTAAGCAAGAGTGAAAATGGATAAAGTTCACCAAAAAAAATGACCATATTTAGACTTATGTGGTTTTGTACAAGAGTCATTTTTGTACTAACACCTATAACAACAATCAAAACAAACAACCTATAACATGAAAAAAGTATCATACCACACCAATTTTGTTTTACCAAACAAAGTCAAACATTGTACATAAACCATAAAATAAAATAAAAATATACTAAGGCAACTTATTGAAGTATAAAATGATTAATGTTGGGTTGGTATGAAAGCTTCGCCTCATGCATTGAACTAATTAAAATGGGCACTCCTTGTCATTACATATTTCCTTTGTCCTTTTCAAACTTGATGTTTTTGTTCCTCACACCCCCCTCTAATCTATGGTGAAGAAATTCTATAATTATGTCTATTTCCTCCCACTTCATAATTGAGCTTCCATATATCTAAGGGAGATACCAAGACTTCTTTAATTAACTCTTGATATAAGATTCTTTCTTTGACATTCAATTAAAAGTTCATATGCTTAAATAATAATATACAAGTTATAAATTAAAATATTTTTTTAAAATTTTCTATATAGATTATTTAAATATCTTTTAAGTACAAGAAATATATTTATTTATAAAAATACAATTAATTATTAGAAATGTATTTGTGTTAACTTTTAAATTATCATTTTGTTTTATATAAAGATGGTAATTCAAGATTCACATGTTTATGATAATTTTTATGATAAGATAAGTTCTGATAAAGAATTTTATAATTAAATTTTAGATCATTATCCAACAATTAAGTTAAGATAAAATATACGATTTTATCTTAAATTTTACATTCTATTACTTTAAAAAGTAAATCTATTATTATTATTGAGTATAATTTGTTAATAAATGTAGAGACAATTATAGCATTATTTCATTATCAATTCTAAAATGTAAAAATATGTACAAAATTAAATTATTAAACATGTTTTTTTTTTTTATCTAACCCAAATCTTTAAAGATGAAGATTAGATGAAGATTTGTGCACTCTGTGGAGAAGGTTTAAATTTAAACATAACAAAATAAAATGAATTATATATATATATGAAAATGACATGAGATGACAATGGAGATAGTCAATACTCATTAGATATGTATCAATATGAGAATCAACCCTCATCCAATATTTTTTCTTTTAACATAAAAATGTAAATATTTTAGTAGGGAAATTAAGCATTTAGAGCTTCTTCAAAACTCTAACTTTACTATATCTCATGTTATTACCCCTTTTTTCCATATATTTAAGATTATATATTTCAATAATAACATTTTTTAAGTTTAATCTAGATCAATTGAGTACTTCACACAAATCAAACATTAATCAACTTAGATTAACTAATTATAGTTGAGAATGATAAAGTGTTAATTTATTGCTATTTAGGAATTTAGATGTGAAGGGATTAGGCACTTATCTTGTGGAACAATGATGGAGATAAAACTTGATCTACAACACAAAACTTAGTTGTCTAGTATAAAAAATATGCAGCCTTGGTATGCTTGTTATCCTCAAATTTTGTGTAGGACTATACCTTTATGTGAGTTAATTCCATAGTTATAGATAAATTCTATGTCATGCAAAAATGATCCTTGATACACAATCCTAATTTGGCACAAATTAGACTTCTATTCAATTCACTAAAATCACTACTCTCTACTAATGGTTAAGGATTGGTTGTATTTAAATATGTTGGAGAATTCCAATATCATAAAGCACGAATTGATAACCTTCTACAAGTGAAATGATAAACACAATAGGATATATATCATATAATATGAATATTGTGTAAATACAATGAAAAACCTTACATATATAGGCAAGGTAGATGAGGTGGGAAGGTAAGAGACAATGACTGACTACCCCTCAAAATGTACAACAGTTGTGAGATCACTTGACAAGTGTGTGAGCAAGTGTCAAATATGTAAGTAGTAGGTGTCTCAAATGATGATGACACATGTCTCAATGCAATGAAGTGAGATAAAATCCTAAAAATACCTAAGTGGAGACTTAAGAAATGTGAATAAGACTCTCCTAGGTAGGAAAAAAGCTAACTAGTTTGATAAAGTCATTCTTTACACCAAAAAAATATACCTCAGTATGTCATTGGATTTCATGGGCCAAGTTCTCTTAAGTCAACCTCATTGATTGGAATAGCTTTATAATTGTGACAAAGATTGGTAGATAGTAGGAAAGCATGAATGTAATCTAGATGTTGATCCTAATGCAATATTGTAATTTGTTTTAGTGCTCCAGTGAAGTGTTTCTATGAATGTTTCTTGTATGTTCTAGGATTTGCATAATGATTAGATGTGTTATAATTCTCATATAAATATAAAAATACCAAGACGTAACAACTTGTTATATAAATGTGTATTGAGTTGTCTCATAATAGTTATATGGAAAGGGAAAGAGTGGGTCATTTAAATTTTAAAAATAATAAATTTGGTTCAAATCCACATCATGCAAGATCACTCTATAACATCACAAAAATGATTCAAGATAGGGAATATAGAATATGAGGATCAAGGAAAAGTGTTAGTAATTAAGGGTAATAAATGATGCAAATATATGGGAATAAGTACAAGTAAGTTAGAGATAAGGATGGATTAATGGTATGCATGAATGGGTCTAGGAAGGAGTTAAAACTTAGAATAAAAGTGTGTCACAAATTTCTATGTCATTTTATTAAGACATTATGTAGAATGTGCCTAAAACTAAATGGGAATTGGTATGGGTATGTAAATTTCACCATATATAGAAGACAGTATTGGTTGTGCATAAAAAAATTGATGGACTAGGATGGAAAAAGTAAGAAATATCCATTTGTACTCCTAGGGTGGGAGTTGTGAGCATAAATATATTAATATCACTTATGGAATCTATTTGTTGAAGATAATTAAGACAAGAAAATAAATAAAATTGTGCATTGTTAGGCACAAAAATGCAAACTAAGGCTAATATTCTTGATTCTAATAAGGGGATTTTATATATATCATAATACAATTGATTAAAATATAATAAATTCAAAAACATCTCCAAATAATTTGGCCAATAGATCACTCTTATATGAACTTTCTTGTAATTCTAAAATTTTATCCAAATTTTTGAGCATCTAAATCTTTTTTTTGTCAATAAAAAATAATATACCTAACTTTCTCTGTAATTGATAAATTTCGTTGTAATTTTTTTATATGATATTGTAAAAAATTATGGTAGAGTAAGGCCATAATGGGAGGGGCCATCAAGTCCTTTCTTAAACTTCAAATCATTACATTAATTCATTAGAAAAATGAAATCAATCATTCAACAATTTTTCCTTGAGTACTAGGAGGGAAAGACCTCTATAAAAATTCCCCAAAGAATATTTTGTTATAAGGGTACTTTTATAGGGAAAAGGGTTTTGGTTTTCATTTAAATAAGAAATGGATAAGATACCACATGGAATTCCATGATCATAGCAAGAATTTTAATGTGGAACTTGTTTTCCAAATTGACAAATTTGATTATCCATATGAAATTTTTAGTGTAACCTTTTGTTTTTTATATTAAAAGTAGCAAAAACAAAGCTATTGGCCCAGAAAATAGAGAGTTTGGAGGCTGAAAACAAAGTCCACATACCATAAATAACACTTTAACAAAATATTACAAAATTTATTAAGCATCGAACAATAAGGAGGCACTAGAGCCAAAGAAAAAACAAAAATAAACATAGGCCTAGCCAAACAGCTGGCCCCAATCTTGTGATTCTCATCCTTGTCACCAAACTTCTTCAACTCCTTATCTTGCAATATACATAGAGTGGTGGCCAACCTATGCATAAATTTGGAACTAAACTTGGAGAGGCTCACTATCTTTTTCTCTAGTTCCAAACCCTTCCCTTTAAGATCAACGAGATCTATAATCATAGAGGCATATTGGGGGAAATTATGTGTCTCACTTGGTCGGTCCAAAGGGGCAGTGTCAATGCTAATCATGTGAATGCAATGACTATCACCGGTGTTCTCATATCCTTTCAAATTAGAATCATCTTCCTCCTCTTCGCTAGTAAAACTCTCCCTTTATCCAGAGCATCCTCCATCACCTCTATATGAGCAAGCTTTGGTTGGCTTGCAAGCCTACTAGATCTTTTGAGTTATAAGTTACTAGCCTCTTTCACATCCTCGACCCTAGGTTCCTCCACATTGATGTAATACCCCGCTAACCCTAGAGGAAGTTGCAATAACTACGAAAGCGTAATTTTTTTTTTCTTAAAGATGCAATAATAACATGAAAAGTTCATTAACTATCGCCAACATCCTCTAAGGCACGAGACTAAGGCAACATTTGATTCCCATAAAATAAATATAAATACATTCATGGCATATGATTAACTACTTATGAATTTAAAGTACATACATTCCAACATCAAATTTGCATCACATAGATAAGATATACATCAAGAATCCAAATATTACATTAATTCTCAAATAAGGTTTACAACACTCATTCCCAGAATGAGGAAGATCATAAATAAGAGTTAAGAATTACATGAGACCTCCTCAACTACAACTGAGGAGTAATATAAGTACAAGAGTCAACTGTAACAATAATCAATGCAAGGAATATACAAGCTGGTATCCATGAGCTCTCCAACTGGAAGATCTCGCTATCTCGAACAGAAGAAAGGCGACCCAACAGAGTAGGGTGCACATTTCTCCCAACCAAGTGGTACCCAAAGGCCCACCCCCCATGCTAGGAGATAGTAACAAGGATTCATAGATAATACCTACTACCTCTAAACACAGGATAACACATATTGAACTTAACCAAATACAAGAACCACACTATTACAAAGGTTACATTGCTTCCAAAGTTAAGAAAATCAAGTATGTCAACTGAACCATACACATAAACTATTGTTGTAGGAAGAGTGTCATCACACCAACTCGACATCGGTTACCCAATGTGGATCTTCATAGGTTACCAGCCCCTATCTAGCTAAACCCTGGCAACCTCAACCGATCCCTGACCCCCATTCTCACTCATGCAGGATCACATACCTTTCAAAGAGACAAGGTAGATGACCTTCACCATTCCAATCCTTCCCACTCATCCCAAGCCCAAATGAGCACTTGAGTCCATGAGTGAGGCTATCTTATCTTAATTAGTATGAATTACTACCCAATCCCCTAATTACTTTAAATTATGTTTTCAGTTGATTAACTACTTTTGAAAGGTTACCCAATTTACCTCTTTAGGGCGCTGGCCCCTAATGAAAGCCACTCTTCTACTAACAACATATTAATCAGAACCAACACCCTAGGATAACATAGTGCACAAAATCAGATAAAAAATTCCACTCCAAACATAGGAGGCAACACATAACAAAATCCACTCCAAACATAGGAGGCAACTCATAACAAAATCCACTCCAAACTTAGGAGGCAATACATCCTCGTTCATAGAAACCAGGTGATTTAATGACAACAATAAACACACTACCCAAGGGTTACAAAGTGGTCTGACACTAATATTACAACAACCCCCAAATCTATAACACAATTGGAAGTCTTATAACACTTCTAAACCAATTTCCCAAAAGTGAATAGAGGAAATTACATACAAAGACAATAATACACGAAATAACCACTTTTTGGATATACTAAATCCAATTTCCCCTTTAGTATTTATAGTAAAGAAATTGCCCAAATAAAATTAATTAATTAAAAGCCCTTTTCAAACAGAGAAGAAAACCTAACTTATTTGTAACTTCAATTTTCTCGATTACTTTTAATAGAATAATATTTTTTTACTGAAAGATTATAACAAGCAAATCTTCTATTCATGCATATATTGTATGCACCCAATTTAAAACAAATATATTTAAATATATATATAATTAAATATACATATATACTTATAATTATATATACATAAAAATATTACTTATTTATTTAAATTAAAACAAATTTCTTTTCTAAAACAAATAAACTTAACCTTACTATATGTTTATATATGTGTGTGTGTGTATACATACATACATACATACATAGTATATATATATATATATATATATATCATATATATAATATATATATTGAAAAAAAAAATAAACAAAATATTAAATCGTATGAATTGGACGACGAAACATCATACATTTAAATACTACGCAATAAATAAAACGTATGCCTTTCTTTATTTCCTTATGATGGATAAAGGGAGGTATGGCACCGGACTGTACTATGTACAACCGGCTCCATTGTTTGGGGAGCTACACTACCAAAGGCAGCGTTCCCTCCACACAACTATGGAGGGCACTGCCTATTGGCAGTCACACCCTCTCATATGTGGAGGCGGTGGGGTGTGCACAACACCCCCACCCAAACATAAATAAATTTTGATTTCCTTCAGTTTTTCTTTAAAAAAATAAACAACAGATGTTTTTAAAGGATTTACAACAACACATTACAATAATCATAAATACCTGTCAATTTAAATATATATTTTGTTTATATATATATGTATGTATATATATTGTAATATATATATACATATATGTATATATATAATATATTTATAAATAATTCAAAACAACAATTCTAATTGGGAAAATTATTTTCATATATGGCCATCTACAAGAAACTTTTACAAAAACATCCGAAAAGCCAACTTACAGAGAAATTTTCTATAGACGAATATCTCAAATAAAAAGAATACATTTAAATTTTCCAAGACAACAAATCTAAAAGAGGAAGAACAATAATATTCCTATAGACAAATTTTACAAGAAATTTCCCAAGAAGCTTTAATTTCTACAAAAGATTTTTTTTTTACAGAAAGTTAAATTTCTTCATGACAGAGAATTTCTTAGATATCTAATTGTATTTTTCTGGGTTCTTCTATGTTTACAATAATTCCCAATTTAAAACTTGAAATAGATCCAATAGAAGATTTCATTCTACAGAGGATTTCATTTTCACAGAAGATTTCACATACGACATTTACAAATTTTAACAAAACTCAAAGCTTTAAAACTTGCAGAGACAATCTTTTCCAGAGAGTAATCTAAACTAAGAACCTTTTCCAATAAGAAACTAACTAAAATTGAAAGAGGAACCTAAAATCCAACACCTGAGAATATGTGAATTGTCGTAGCGCCTCCTCCACAGATCCAAGTATTTTCTCCCAGATCGACGAGAGCTTCCTCCAGAACAATAAAAATTCTCAAACACAAAAACTTCCCGAGATTGTATATTTTTTCAAATTTCCACCAAGGCATGCAATCACAAAAACTTTCTTTTCCAAACCTCTTTCCCAACCAAAATATCCTCTATCCTTCTTCCGTGAAGAAGTTTCTCACTTCTTCCCGTTACAGCCATTAATTTCTCCCCGTGAATAAATTTTCCCAACAAACCTCATAAATATTTTTCCAACACATGTTGAAAGCAAAATATCTTTCAAACCGAATTGCACCAAATCCTCAAGATATTTTAAAAATTAAAATATTTAATAATTTCTAAAATACTTAACATTTAGGGGTTGGGGCCCTAGCTCAGTTGGCTAAATCTTTCCTGTTGCAGGAAGTTGGTCACGAGGTCTAGTCTCCCCCACCCCCGTGGTACCGGAGGGCGTGTCGCGCCAGCGCCGCTGGTCACATTAAAATTTTTACCAAGCGTGCTGCAGTTTATAGGGGGTCGTGCTACCCGATTCCTGCAGTCTAAAAAAAAAAATACTTAACATTTCTAATTTAACTTAATTCAACTAATTTAATTAATTAATAAAATAAATATAATCCTTAGATTAAATTATTTTACTAATTAAATTAATTAATTAATTAATTAATTACCATCTTCTAACATTAAAAACCAGATGAATTTAATAATCATCTAAAATATTTAAATCTATTATTTACCTTTTACAAACTTTGCAACATAAATAATTTCAAAGCAAAATTAAACAACAATTAACCAACAAAACCAACTAGAACCGACGACACACTATGACTAGGGTGGTGGCTTGACACAGGAAACCTAGCTACTATCTCTCAATCAACATTACCATTGGGAAATGGACACGCTCAAACCTGTGAAACTAGGTGGAGTCGATGTCATGTACCTGCAAACCTATAAACAAGGCATATATCAAACATGCATATATATATATATCATAATTAAAACACACTGTGAAGAGAGAATTGTGGAATCGCAGGGCACTCGCAAGCGAGTGGTGCAATTTCATCCCCTTTACCAATACAATATCACAAAACTGATGATTCTAACATCAATAATCTACTCATGTGCATATAACAATAGTATTTCAAATAACCACTATGTTAATCAAAATCATGTCATAATGATAACATCAAAATAAGGTTTCCATAACATCATAACATAAAATCCACATCGCCCTAAAGTTGGCTATCAAATAATAATCAAGCATCATAGTATATCAAAGTTTAAGTGCTAACAGAAAACAAAGCATAACAGAGTAGGATACTGTCTGATACAAAGAGAAAAATGGAGGGGTGCTACATCCTCCCCCCTAGGGTCAAGCTTAGTCCTGGAAGCCTGCAAACAAATAGGGATAAAGCTCCCTCTTCCTAGTTGCATCCTCCCAGGTAGCAGAAGTATCATCCCTAGGATCCCATTGGACCCTCACCTGCTCAATATCTCACTCCTTGAGGGCGAGTCTCTTGTGCTACACGTCAACTACCAGAAGTGTCTACAACTACACCCTGATACCCAACCTAGCAGTTCTCAACCGTAGTATATGCTTGGTGAGACCTTCTTGCATCACCTACCGTCAGCTTAGAAACTTCTGGCCCCTGACCAAAACCAGTAGTGTTCCTTTGCGGACAATGCCTAACAATGTGGCCTTGTTGACCGCAAGAGTAACACCCTGTGTTACGTCCAAAACTCATGTCACCTAGAGGTGCACTGAACTATTGTACACTATCCCAATTAGCCGCAGACTATGAGCTCTGGGCCGACTGCTCCTAGCAGTTGCACTTATTGCGCCACCAATTCCAGTTCTTCCTAGGTTGAGAACCATCACCATCCTAATGAGACTGGGAATGCTTACATTTCCCCTGTGCACTCTGCTGCTATCTACTTTGAGTAGAAAATTGCTAAGTCCTAGGAGGTCTAGCTCCTTGAGCTTGACCACTACAAACACTAGGCCCTGCAGCTGATGCACTGCCAACCCGCACTCCTGTATGGCCACCCAATGCCATCTCTAAGTTCTCCTCAACAAGCCTCGCCTTCTCCACCGCCATCTCCATGGTTTTGGGTTTGAAAACCCATACACCTCCATTGATTTAGGCATTTAAGCCCCTAACAAAATGATGGACAAGCATGCCCTCGACATCTCCAATGCTAGCGAACTGCTTGATCTCATAAAAATGGCACTCATATTGCTCCACCGACATCACCATCTGGTGCAAGGCATGAAACTCATCATGTCGGCGCTGACGCCACTGATCTGAAAGAAAATGGGCTCTAAACCTCTCAAGAAACATGTCCCATGACACCGAATTAATATTGATTCAGAGGTTATACTCCTCTAACCTCCACCAAGTAGAAGCAATTCCTCTCAAATGCATGATCACACACCGAGATTTGGTATTGCTACCATAGGAGTGCATCACAAAGCATTGGTTTAGGTCAATCAGCCAGGTCTCTTCCTTAAGGCCACTGCCAGATCCATCAAAGGTGGGTGGACGTGCTCTAAGAAAATCCCTCATGTGTGTAGCTGCGACTGCCTTAGACTAAACTGGTACCTCTCTCTTGCCAATATTACCCTAATCACCACCCTGTCTTGGCCCAAGGCGAGCCAGTGCCTCCTCTAATATCCTGTGCAACTAAGCGCCCTCAATCCCTGGAGGATCCTGTTGTTGATCTTTGTCCCTTGGGGAATTCTGAGATGCCTGATGCTCCTCACGATTAGAATCATGGGGAAAATGAGGAGGTGAATCGTGCTAACTCCCTCCATGACTACCTACATGGCCACGACCTCGACCTCTACCTCATCCTCGTCTAGGAGGCATGATCCTACACAGACACACCAAGGTATTAGACAAGGTACACACTTAAAACCTACGCAACTAGAAACTTAATGGGTTCATTATAATCCTACAACACACAGTGTTTAAACTCAGGCTCTCATACCATGTGTAATGCCTCGCCATGTAACCCTAGAGGAATTTGCAATAACTACAAAAGCGTACAATTTTTTTTCTTAAAGATACAATAATAACATGAAAATTTCACTAACTATCACCAACATCCTCTAAGGCATGAGACTAAGGCTACATCTGATTGCCATAACATAAACATAAATACATTCATAGCATATGATTAACTACTTATGAATTTAAAGTGCATACATTCCAAACATTAAATTTGCATCACATAGATAAGATATACATCAAGAATCCAAATATTACATTAATTCTCAAATAAGGTTTTCAACACTCATTCCCAGAATGAGGAAGATCATAAATAAGAGTTACAAATTACATGAGACCTCCTCGACTACAACTGAGGAGTAATATAAGTACAAGAGTCAATTGTAACAATAATCAATGCTTTGAAGCTATGACTCCTATTATTAATGAGAGTTAGTCTTAAGCAGATCTTCATTTTCTTTGAGGGGTGCATGTCATTACTCACATGGTTGAATGTAATGCTTGAGGATGTTAAAGTTATGAGTACGGGGGATGACTTTCACAATGACCGAAGTTCTAATCCATTACTACATATATGTCCTTTTGTTGGCTTCGCACAGGTTCTGGGTGATATTTGCCTTAGTTTCCAGAGTCTTATGTTGTTTAATTCCGCTCTGGGTGGTGTTTGCCTTAGTTTCCTGAGGTTTATGTTGTGTTCTTGGCTTATGTTTGTTAAGTATTTTGTGATGGGTGGGGACAGAAACCACATTGAGCCTAAGTCCTGTGTTTTTGCTAAGTAGAGGAAGGAGGTGTGGGAGATTTTAGAGAAGGGTGGATTAACTCCGTATATGGAGAAGATGCATGGTAACAATCCCTAGGTCACCGATTTGGTTTCTCAAGGGTGGAATGAGAGAACCCTAAATTTGGGTGGTAGGGAAGTATTGGTTGATGAAGCATTGAAGAATTCATAGCCCAAATTATAGGCTTGGCTATGCAGGGTATGAAGGTGTTCAAAGACAAAAAAGAATCGTAGGCTGCAATGTCTATTTTCTTTAAAGGGAATGAGGCTGTTGATTTAAAAATGGTGAAGAGTGGTGGTTATCAGAGGAGTTCCTTGAAAGCGTTGTGGTGTGATGTGGTGGAAGAGATTATGAGGTATGTCACCTTGGAAGGCAGGTATACAACGATTAATACTTACCATTTCCTTTTGCTTAACCATTTATGGCATAAGAAATTGGTTTCCTTTCCTTACTATTTGTTGATGTCACTTGACAAGGGGATTAAGGAGCATATGAAAAAACCCAAGAACCTTGTCCTGCATGTGGGGTTAATTCTCTTGAACTACGAAAATGTCAAAGTTCATGAGGTGCATAAAACTCTTGTGTCTCCGAAGGAAAATATTGCTAAACCTCGAGAGGGTTATGAGATGGATTCGAGAGAGGAAAGGGTTAGTAAAAAAATTAAGAAGAGGAGGCTTATTTTGAGCCTGGTAGGGATGATGATGTTGATTATGTCCCAGATTCATATGCCTCGCTTGAGGAGGGCCTCATTTCCCTTGTTCTGGGTAAGACTGGGAAAAGGAAGTTGGATGATAAAGAGAGGCTATATGACTTGCAGTGATGAGGTGGTAGCGAATGTTCTTTTTAAGGGGTTAAGGACAAAAATGAACTTTATGGGGAAGCTTCCTCTCCTCCCCCAGTGACTAGACAAGTGCAAGAGACTGAGGAGGGGAGCCGAAAGAGAAGGGTGTTGAGAACTGATGGCCAAATCCTGGAGAAGGGTTTCCCTCTTTCCCTAGCTGGTGGTATCTATGGTGAGGCCTCTCTGAGTGCTAACATTAGGATGCTGAAGTAGGGGAAGGAAATGGTTATGGGTGGAGGACATGCTGTGGGAATTAGTGAAGTGGATGTGGATAGGATGATGAAAAGGAAGGCTGTTATGCAGGAAATCGCTTGCTCCATTCATAAGATGAAGACTCCTATCTCCATTGGCAAATGTAAGGGTATTTTTTCTGATAAGGTTGATGTTAGTTCTTCTGATGAGGACATTTTTATGGGGAAATGGATTGAAAACTTTGACAGGGAGGAGTTGTCTGATGTGTTGGGCTCGTCCCGCGAGTGTGCTAATGTGTTGTTTAAACTTTTTAAGTGGTTCTTCCATGAGATCAATAGGACCAATGTTAGAATTATAGGTGTTGCTAGTAAGGCTAAGGACCCTTTTATCCAAAGCCAAATTAATAATCTGATGGATTCTCTTAATACTATGGCTAATACTATGGTAGAGGAAACCATCAATTTGAAAGAGAATTCGAAAGGAAGAATCTTATCCCTTGAGGATAAATTTGATAAAATGTGGAATGTTGTGATGAAGAGTGGAGATGTCTCTAAGGTTTTGGGCATTTCAGATTTTTCCAAAGTGATCTCCCCTGTGATTATTGCGAAAAAGAGAAAGGAGACTATGTCTGCCAATGATACTATTGTTGGGAGTAAGTTGTTGGATGTGGATTGTGTTGGTGGGAAGGGTGTTGTTAAAGGTAGTGTTTTGAGTGGTGAGGTAAAAACTGGTGGGCTGAGGGTCAGAAGTAGAAACAAAATGAAAGCTCAGGACGGGGCCTCTGGTATAGAGGTGTCTGATACTGTGGATAATCCACAGAAGATGGCTGTTAGTGAAATGGAAGTTGTAGAGACTCTGAACGATATGTAGTGTTGTTGGTTGGCTACCTTCTTTTTGGCTTCTTTTTTGTTGTTGGTTCGTTGTCATTGGGCTGATTGTTGTGTAATGGTGTTCTCTTTTTTTATTAGCTGCTTTATTTTGTAAAGGGTTTCGGGCCCCTTCAAAACCTATTTTTTACCTCTAATCAAAACAATAATCAATGCAAGGAATATACAAGCTGGTATCCACGAGCTCTCCAACTAGAAGATCTTTCCATGTAAAATAGAAGAAAGGGGACCCAACAAAGTGGTACCCGAAGGCCCACCCCCTGTGCTAGGAGATAGTAACAAGGATTCCTAGACAAGACCTACTACCTCTAGACATAGGCTAACACATACTGAACTTAACCAAATACAAGAACCACACTATTACAAAGGTTACATTACTTCCAGAGTTAAACAAATCAAGTATGTCAACTAAACCATACACACAAACCGTTGTCGTAGGAAGAGTGTCATCAAACCAGCTCGACATGGGTTACCCAATGTGGATCTTCATAGGTTGTCGGCCCCTATTTGGTTAAACCCTGGCAACCTCAACCGATCCCCGACCCCCATTCTCACTCATGCAGGATCACATACCTTTCAAAGAGACAAGGCAGATGACCTTCGCCATTCCAGGCCTTCCCACTCATCCCAAGCCCAAATGAGCACTTGAGTCCATGAGTGAGGCTATCTTATCTTAATTAGTATGAATTACTACCCAATCCCCTAATTACTTTAAATTATGTTTTCACTCGATTAACTACTTTCGAAAGGTTACCCAATTTACCCTTGTAGGGCTCTAGCCCCTAACGAAAGCCACTCTTCTACCAACAACATACAAATAAGAACCAACACCCTAGGGTAACATAGTGCACAAAATCAGATAAAAATTCCACTCCAAACATAGGAGGCAACACATAACAAAATCCACTCCAAACATAGAAGGAAACTCATAACAAAATCCACTCCAAACTTAGGGGCAATACATCCTCGTTCGTGGAAACCGAGTGATTTATTGACAACGAAAACGCACTACCCAAGGGTTACAAAGTGGGCTAACACTAATATTACAACAACCCCCAAATCTATAACACAACTGGAAGTCTTATAACACTTCTAAACCAATTTCCCAAAAAGTGAATAGAGGAAATTACATACAAAGGCAATAATACAGGAAATAACTACTTTTCGGATATACTAAATCCAATTCCCCCTTTAGTGATTTACAGTAAAGAAATTTCCCAAATAAAATTAATTAATTAAAATCCCTTTTCAAATAGAGAAGAAAACCTAACTTATCTGTAACTTCAATTTCCTCGATTACTTTTAATAGAATAATATTTTTTTACTAAAAGATTATAACAACCAAATCTTCTATTCGTGCATATATTGCATGCACCCAATTTAAAACAAATATATTTAAATAAATATATTCAAATATATATAATTAAATATACATAAAAATATTACTTATTTATTTAAATTAAAACAAATTTCTTTTCTAAAACAAATAAACTAACCTTAATATATGTTTATATATATATGTGTGTGTGTATATATACATACATATATACATAATATATTATATATATATTTATATATATCATAAATATAATATATTATATTAAAAAAAACAAATAACGAAATATTAAATTACATGAATCGATGGATGAAACATCATACATTTAAATACTACACAATAAATAAAACGTATGCCTTTCTTTATTTCCTTACAACAGATGAAGGGAGGTATGGCGTCGGACTATACTATGTACAGTCGGTTGCCCCATTGTGTGGGGGGCTACGCTGCCAAAGGCAACGTTCCCTCCACACAGTTGTGGAGGGCATTTCCTATTGGAAGTCGCACCCTCCCATATGTGGAGACGGTGGGGTGTGCACAACACCCCCACCCAAACATAAACAAATTTTGATTTCCTTCAATTTTTCTTAAAAAAAATAAACAGCGGTACGAGATCCGCTTTGTCGTACGGATGTCTTTAAAGGATTTACAACACATTACAATAATCATAAATACCTATCAATATAAATATATATTTTGTTTATATATATATATATATATATGTATGTATATATATTGTAATATATATATATACATATATGTATATTTAAAATATATTTATAAAGAATTCAAAACAACAATTCTAATTGGGAAAATTATTTTCATATATGGCCATCTACAGGAAACTTTTACAAAAACATCTGAAAAGCCAACTTACAGAGAAATTTTCTACAGACAAATTTATCAAATAAAAACACAGAGAATACAATCAAATTTTCCCAGACAACGAATCTAAAAGAGGAAGAACAATAATATTCCTACAGACAAATTTTACATGAAATTTCTCGAGAAGCTTTAATTTCTACAGAAGAATTTTTTTTACAAAAAGTTAAATTTCTTCATGATAGAGAATTTCCCAGATTTCTAATTGTATTCTTTCGGGTTCTTCTATGTTTACAATAATCCCCAATTTAAAACTTGAAATAGATCCAATAGAAGATTTCATTCTACAGAGGATTTCATTTTCATAGAAGATTTCACATACGACATTTACAATTTTTAACAAAATTCAAAGCTTTAAAACTTGCACAAACAATCTTTTCCAGAGAGAAATCAAAACTAAGAACCTTTTCCAATAAGAAACTAACTAAAATTGAAAGAGGAACCTGAAATCCAACACCTGAGAATATGTGAATTACCGTAGTGCCTCCTCCACATATCCAAGTATTTTCTCCCAGATCAACGAGAGCTTCCTCTAGAACAATAAAAATTCCCAAACATAAAAACTTCTTGAGACTGTATATTTTTTCAAATTTCCACCAAGACATGCAATCACAAAAAATTTATTTACCAAACCTCTTTCGCAACCGAAATATCCTCTATCCTTCTTCCGTGAAGAAGCTTCTCACTTCTTCCGTTACAACCATTAATTTCTCCCCGTGAATAAATTTTCCCAACAAACCTCATAAATATTTTTCCAACACATGTTGAATGCAAAATATCTTTCAAACCAAATTGCACCAAATCCTCAAGATATTTTAAAAATTAAAATATTTAATAATTTCTAAAATACTTAACATTTCTAATTTAACTTAATTCAACTAATTTAATTAATTAATAAAATAAATATAATCCTTAGATTAGATTATTTTACTAATTAAATTAATTAATTAATTACCATCTTCTAACATTAAAAACCAGATTAATTTAATAATCATCTAAAATATTTAAATCCATTATTTACCTTTTACAAAATTTGCAACATAAATAATTTCAAAGCAAAATTAAACAACATTTAACCAACAAAACCAACTAGAATCGACGACACACTATGACTAGGGTGGTGGCTTGACACGGGAAACCTAGCTACTATCTCCCAATCAACATTACCGTTGGGCAATGGACACGCTCAAACCTATGAAACCAGGTGGAGTCGATGTCCTACACCTGCAAACCTGTAAACAAGGCATATATCGAACATGCATATATATATCATAATTAAAACACGTCGTGAAGAGAGAATTGTGGAATCGCAGGGCGCTTGCAAGCGAGTGGTGCAATTCCGTACCCTTCACCAATACAATATCACAAAATTGATGATTCGAACATCAATAATCTACTTATGTGCATATAACAATATTATTTCAAATAACCACTATGTTAATCAAAATCATGTCATAATGATAACATCAAAATAAGGTTTCCATCACATCATAACATAAAATCCACATGGCCCTAAAGTTGGCAATCAAATAATAATCAAGCATCATAATATATCAAAGTCTAAGTGCTAATAGAAAACAAAGCATAATAGAGTAGGACATTGTCTAATACAAAGAGCAAAACAGAGGGGTGCTACAATTGACAACATCAAGATTGGCCTCCTCAATCAAGATATGAGTGGAGGAAATTGTTTTCTTTTTGGTGGGAGGAGTTTTTGAGACCTCGCTTGGTCCCTTTTGCCTAAACCATGAGTAGAGGGGCTATTCTTGAGGTCACAGAGACCTTGAGCCACCTGATTTTGACCATAATTAGGAGTCTTTGGTGTTGTTTTACCATCAATGGGGTTAGGAGGAAAGGTGGACAAAGGGGTATCATTTAGGGATGGGGGTTCACATAGAGACATATTAGGGGGTAGGAATGGGTAGTGCCCATGTGCTTAATGGGTGTGCATGGGTATTGTTGTGCTCTCGTTATGTAATTCATCAATTTCTCTAGTATTTTTTTTAATTTGTTATTTTGAAATTCTTTGGACCAATAGAAATTAATTGCATTTTTTTATGTTATTAATAGTTTTGTGAGAAATTAGATTCTTTAGAGTATTTTTCCTATTAAGGCCCCACCTATAAAACTATGTGTTACATTGCACCACGTATCCTATCCTAACATCCAAAATTGGTCATTTTATTATTTCTTGTGACAATTCCTTCTAAATTGTTACTTTTAGTCGTGTGGATACATATGTTATAAACCATGGCTACAATAGGATACCCTTCTTATTTAATAAGTAAAATTCCATTACCTTGTCTAATGTAGCACATTTTCCAACAATGACCCTTGTATGGCTTATTGGTGTTTAGAGAATTAGCTAATTATATTTCATCCATGGACTATACTTGGTTTCACTATCCATATTATGAACTTTTATACCAAAATGTATTATTTTATGTAGTGCAATAACCACATGCAAACTAGTATTTTTAGAAAATTAATTGATTCCCCTATACCTCTGGACTACACTTGGTTATACTATCCACATTGTGGATATGCATGGAATAATTTGTTCTTATATACAATCCAACACCCTTATGGTAGAAGAAAATTCTTCCTAATCACTCATGAGAGAGAAACAACCCTACCTAATCACTCATGGGAGAGAAGAAACCCTACCTAATCACTCATGTGAATATAAAAACCTTGAATATTGGTTTCTTTCCAATGGTTGTAGTTATATGAAGATATTAAGTGTTGTTATCTAGAAGTAGAACATACTATTCACGGATAATTTTTAGTATATATTTTTGCAATGCTGTACCATAAATATTATCAAGGAAAATGTGATACAATAACTTGTGAGGGTAGAAACCATAAATCCCACTCTCTTCTCATTTTTTGTATAGAACTAAATTTATTTAAGTATTTTAAGGATTGTATTTTAGAATACCCATGTAAAATTTAAAGGACCTTGCTCTTCTACTAATTAGAAGGTTGAAATAACATATCTTTGTCTCCTACTGGTCAATGGTTATAAATGTATGAGGATGTTTAGTAGTAGTAATGATTGAGTTGTAACACACTCTTACTTTTCAAGGAAAATATTGAGGATGAAATGTACAATATTGAAATCATCTCACCTAGAAACTATAAGGAAAGATATTGATTCAATTATATAAAATAGGGGAGAAAACATAATTATTTCTCTATTCCCAATGTGTGTGAATAGATTAATATATCAACTATTTAAGGATTATGTAATCCAACACCCATTAGAAAAATTTGAATGAACTACCTTATTATTCATGGGAAACGTGAAAACATGAATATTAGTCTTCTCCCAATGCTTATAGTCTCGTGAAGGTATTAATTGATGGAATTTGAACATACCTTTTATTATTCAATGCAAATTTTCAAGACTGGTATTTCACTCTAGTGGAGTTCTCTAACTTATAGTATATCAAGGAAAGTATCATTTATTATTATCCCTAAGGAAAATAACTTTGGAGTGCTTGTATTGAGAAGATAATATTTGGAAAATATTATTAAAAAACTAGACAACATAGATAGAATCTAAACTGGCAAGCTAGATATGGTATATGTTAACCATTACTAGTGATTATAAATTATTTACTCTCATGGTTATGGCCTTTATAGGAGTCTTCAAGTTTATACTTTTACACACATTCACATCCCTATAATTACATATTATTGTTGATAGGTGATGAAATAATGTAACATGGGGAAGATGGTGGACATATGTAACATGAAAGAGATCTCAAAACTTTACTCAAAAATATACACACATGGAGATCAAATATTCTATGGAAAGGCATATGAATATTTTCTCAACATTAAAGAAATGACCAATTACTAATGCATTGCCTAGTGCATAAACCCTTATGTAGAGAAGACCACTCATGCACATGTATTCCAAGATATGAAGGGATTAGTTACTCTAAGAATAGCTTAATAGGTACCATATCCACAACTCATAAATATTTTGTAGATTAATTATTGGGACATTAAATAGGGACCCCCACCAAAAATAAAAGATCATAATTAAAATTAAATAGCTCTAAGAATTTGAAACATGGGAATGAAATAATAAGATCCAACAATATGGATCATCACCTTAGGGGGAAGAAAAAATCATCAACCTACCATACTAAAATAATTTGAGCCTCCCACGAGAAATAAATAATAAATATACAAAGATACCTTATGCTCCCATGCATACCATGCTGTAATGAGATACAAGGATACAAATACTATACCAACGCCACCCTACCCTATCATATGTTAAAACATAAACATAACCCCACAAAAGCTAAATAGATGTTCAACAAACTCCCTAGTGACCTAGCCTTGACACAACCAATTCATCTTAATATGCTATGTCATTCATTATATGCAATCTAGGTTTTGTTGATAGAAGCAAGTTAGATTATTAAACTCCAATAATAATATCCATATTATTTCCTTTATGGATATTTTTCTCATATAATATAGGTGAAATGTGACCACTTGTAACATCTAGGCATCCTTTTTCATGAGTGACCATTAATCCAAGAAATTATCTACCTATGTCAATATAATATGGATGTAGCACATTTACCTCATTTTGTAGAGAAAATTTAGCATCTCGTACTTAGACATATGATTTATAGCATCATATGCTCTCATGGGCCCTTTAAATTTTAACCCCACACCTACCTTAGGGGAAACAAACATGCCCTCAAATTACTTTGGTAGGAGAATTTGTAGGAGATAAACCCTAAGCTCCATATATGAAACCCCATGTGCCGATTTAGAGATAAAATCTTATTACACCATTTATTTTGGATTGAAATATCCTTGCAATCCAAGACCAAACTCTCCTAGCATTGCTTTTGTAAAACCCAAAGACACAAGAGAGATGCTACAAAAAATAGAGTCCACATGGCTATCTATAACCACTCCCTTATGCTATGGGTCCCTAACAATCTTTCCAATCCTCCTACAAGCCATGATAAAAAAATATTTAAAATTCCCAATAAAACTACTACCTATGAAACATGCAATCACCAAAACTTAGTGTAGAGAAATCAACACTCCAAGTTGACCCCTACACAAATAGGAATTCCATAAAAGTGGCATTAAATTTAAACCCTTCTCACACACACCTCTAGTGTGCACCAATTAAACAAAAATACTTCATACACCACCAAAAATAAAACCATAAGCACATTCACCAACCTTATATATTTCTCAAGACATCAAACTTAAAGAAGATATTTAAGGAGGCTTATAAAATAGGTGATTTTTAATCACTCTAAAAAATGAGAGATGACTAAAGAGTATTGTTAGTGAATTTTAATCAACATAAAATATTTCCAAAAATTTAGTCACCTCCTTTAGGTTGTCTACAATCTTGAAATCTAACACTATAAAAATTTGAGTGTAACACCAAAGGTTCTTCCGCATAATATCTCAATCTCAAATGTTAAATTTTTCTATTCATAAAACATCAATCAATAAAAAAGAGTGATCTTCCAATATAATATTATCCATCCTTCTTGAGGCCACAATATCCATACATGCCACTAGTGCTTCCCCTTCTACCTCGTTATTAGATTTAACACCCAATAAGAGTGAATCTCCATACATAAATTTTTTGTTCACATTTCTCATAACAAAACCAACCCCGATGTTTCCCAAATTACCCCCAAAAGGTATCATGAAAATTTTATTTCACATTTCTTACAATCTTTGATATCTACTAGCAAAATTAAAAATCAAATTATGTCAAAATAAATTACTTGATTTATTAGATAACACCATCATATAGATTGAAATATTCAAATAACTCACCGTCAATATCTTTGATACAGTGATCTTTCATAGAAGTGTTTTTGGAATTTTAATTTTTTATGACAATCATCACTTAGAGAGATCTAAGATTAATGAACAACATAAGGACATCATATACCCTTACATTATGTGTGTGTTTGCACGTGTGTATAAGTGTATAGTTGTCAAGTGGTAGTTCTATATATATATAACAAGTAAATTAAAAAAATTAATTCCTAGTTAAATTGAGTTTTTCTTTGTATATAAAGTTTTTACAATTCCTAATTTTTTGATTCATTTCCAAATTTGACTTTTATATATAAATATTAAGAAATGATAATAACAACTAATTAAAAGTGGCATTCACCATTTTGCTTTCATGACAACACCCTCAAATCTTCTATCCATCTAATTAATTTTTTATTTATTTTCTATAGTTAACTCAAAGTTTAATATATGCACCTTCAACATGTTTGGTAGGGATCATGCAAAGCCTCATAAAATAAGGTATAGTGACAAAGCATGGAAGAGATATGTATAGAATAAAGGCTCCATAAGTTTGACCAGTCTAAAATTTGATGATTTGTTTTTG
The DNA here is from genome assembly GCA_007115665.2 of Sequoiadendron giganteum. Taxonomy (NCBI): domain Eukaryota; kingdom Viridiplantae; phylum Streptophyta; class Pinopsida; order Cupressales; family Cupressaceae; genus Sequoiadendron; species Sequoiadendron giganteum. The sequence goes on along the minus strand of CM021102.1, from coordinate 572,166,024 downwards.
TAGACCCACAAAGAATGCAAAACAATTGAGTGTACAATACACAACCTCAATATGATTATTGAGTGTCTTACAAAATCCTAGAACTCTTAATTGGTTGATGGGAGATTCTCAAAGAAGTATATATCAAATCAAACATGATTATTATGTGCCTAAGTTGCATCACTCATTAACGTTAGGGAAATAACATTAGGTTCCTTCACATATTTCTAGGGAAACATATCAATCGAAAAATTATAGTCATTCAAAATGAATCTCATCAATCATAAAATGTTATGCTCCCCATGTTGATCAAAACATGAATTGCATAACAAAATAATTAAGGGGAAGATTCTAGCAAAATTAACTTTGAAACTCTCTTGGAATTTAGTATAGTATAAGTTTCTATGGGAAATCTGGTCACACTTTTGTCCCTTAAATAAATAAATATTTATTAGCAATATTTTAGAAATTTATTTTTTAATATATAAATTTGTAAAGTTCTTATCATTAATGTGCTCTCATTTCTTGTATATTTATATTATGCTAATATTTTTAATTCACTAATAAATTAATTTGGGTATTGTGTGATCGAATTTTCTCAGTAAAAATCTATCTATTCAGTACAAGGGAATTGATGACAAATAAGATATATTGAAAAGTGAGGATTGGGGAACAACTAGAGGTGGAGGAAAGAGTGATAAAGAAGCTCATCCAACTTAGAGAGGTTTCTAAGAATATTTATGTTACTTAGAACCACTCTTAAGGCACAAATATTGGTAAGGCGAGTGAAATCCCAATCCCAATCCATAGAGATTGATAAGGAAAATAAGGAAATTTAGGTCCAATCCAAAGGCCTAGAGATTAATAGGGATAATAGTGAAGCCCATATTTAGCTTCAAGTGATTCAACTTCTTTAAATTGTAAAACATGGAAAATATTTGAAGAGGGTGATGGAGTATTGATAATAACATGTAGATGTCAAATCCAACAAAATAGCCAATAGAACTGTAGACACCTAAAATTGTTTAATGCATCACACATTCTCGCACTTCACCATTTTCATAAATTTCAATAATAATCTATATTTCATCACTTTTAATTAGATAATTTCTAAGTATTTGATTAAACTAACCATTTTCTTTTATTAGTTGAATAATATAAATTATTTGATTAATCGATTTTCCTCTTTCCCACCTTAATTAAATAATTTTAGTTATTTAATTAAATTTAATATTCTTCTTTCCCCCACCTTAATTAAATAATTTCCATTATTTAATTCATTTCTAATTTTTCTCTTATCCACTTGATTAAATAATTGTTAACTATTTAATTAAAAAACATTAATTTCCTCTTACCTCTCATAATTAAATAATTTCTCAATTATTTAATTAGCTAATACTATTCTAATAATTAAATGAATTATTAAATTCATTTAGTTGCACATTCTGTCCAAAATTAATATTTCCAAATTCAAATTCAAATTGATTTCAAATTTGAATTTATATTCCTCCAAAATATCATAGAATATCTTCCTAAATTTTAGGGAAGAGCTTTTGTTAACTAAACCTTTCCTCTCCATACGTAGCTCCTCACCCCTTAGATCACTCTCAGTTGTTAATCTCATCTTTCAATCTCGATCGTCAATCAGATATCCTGAAATCTATAAAATAAGCTTCATCCTCCATTCTAAAGGACCTCTCTCTTTCATAGTTTTGATCTCCATAGCCATCTTTTGAGATTTTGCACAATTAGGCTTATACAAGATTTGAGCAATCCAATATATCAAAAGTGTAATTCCATAATGGGGTAAGGATTTGTACTCTTGGGTGAGATTAAAGTAGGGTTTATTTATTTAATTCTCTTGTTTTTGTTATTTCATTTGATTCTAGCTTGTCACTTCATTAGTGAAACATAAAAAATGTGGGGAGGACCTAAAGTTTAATTTTTAAAACCTAAGGTATGTGCCATCATTAGGATGCAAATCAACAAGGTGCATAAATTTACTTACAACCTCCAAGGTGAGTCAATTAGACCTAGATCTAATCCTTTTGAGTCTTAGGAATGAATTGGAAATTATTTGCAATGATTACCCTAATTAGACTACGTGACCTAATATGATAAATTGAAAAATATCGAAGACAAATAGACAAAAAAGTAATTTGCAAGTGGATCTGAAAAGTGCAGACTAAAATGTACCTATCACCAAAAGTTGAGTCTAAGTGTTGTAGAAGGACTGGGTCACCCTTGGGTGAATGGGTTGTTGATGAGGGGTTCTGAAATTATTTTTGCAATCCTTTGGTATTGGATATGAGCTCTTTATTCTAGGTTGCAGAAGTGTAGAAATGTCGTCAATAAATTTTGTAATTGATTTTTTGTGGCTTGACAACTTTGATGACAATAAATGCAATAATGCAAAATGGATCTTCAAGTCTTCTTCAATCATCTTCAAACCTATAACCTACACATTCACAAAGACAAAAGATGTTATGCCATATAGGGTCTTGCCTCATTCAAACCCTATGTAAGTGTTTCCACTTCCACAATGGCAATGTCAATGATAAATGGATAATTGAAAGGAAGGAATGATGAATGAACAAAATGTTGCAACTCACCACCCTTCAATGGCTTCCTTAAAGGATTGAATTCATACACATCTCTTAAAATATTTAGATCTTTCTTGCTTGAATACTTGAATTCTTTGGAGACCTACAAAAAGATGTTAGCCTTCACAAAATAATGGCAACATGAACACACATAAACCTTGACTTGATGTTTGATCTTGAATTGTTGTAATAAACTCTGATAATTTGTTGCTCTTGAATTGCTCTTGAAAATAGTATGTTCTCAATTGTGTGTCTTAATACTTGTTCACTTAGGTTTCCAATGATAAAAAGATTAGGTAGTTATATGTGTTTATCCAATTTCTCAAAAATTAGAATCCAAAAGCCAACACTTCATATTTGAATTTTGGATGTTAAAATGTTGCCAATAACATATTTAAATTTGGGTCCTGGCTAAGAGGGGGGCCCATTCACCCACGGGAAAATGGGTCATGACCCAAATTTCTAGGACACTCAAAGTCAAGGGTAATTTAATGATTGGTTACATTTATTCAATGCTTGTCCTCCTTCAGAAAATGGTAAAAATTAGGCTTTAGAATGCATAATTTGGAAAATTAGAAGCTTAATTAAGTCCAATAAATTAGGGGGACAAAACATAATGTGAAATTATTAAGGTATACAATTTTCTACATTACATTTAGCCCCCAATTTAGTGAGAGTATGAACTTACGCTCAAACTCAAACTAAAGTAGAGAAATATATATCAAAAGGGGTCCAATTGTCCAAATTTTGAAGAGATAGGATGACAAAGGATCAAGTGGGTGGCCAAACCCCTAGGATCCAAGATCCCATGGTAAACCAACATAAGAAAAAAGTACCACAAATGTATTATATGCAATGAGATAAGATACACAAATATACAATGTCAAAATAAATACAAAGAAAAAGGGAAAAAAAGGGTATGGGCTAACAAGTTGTATTATGCTAGTGGTCGTGTTAAAAAGGGATGCACAAGTTCATGACCCAACAAAACTCACCTCAGGGGGTGCAACAAAACTCACCTCAGAGAGTGCAACAAAACTCACATTAGGGGGTACAATAAAACTCACCTCAAGGGGTGCAATAAAACTCACCTCAGGGGGTGAATAAACGATAATAGGATAAGGCTACAAACTCAAGGGATTTTGTATCAAAACCACCACAAGAGCTGATAAAAATAACAAAGGAGATTTTCTTAACATATGAAAGGTCACACCTTAGGGGTATCACTCATGACATCACCACCAAGAGAGGATAAGTCATGGATAAAGACATTCATGCCTTAGTGAATACTAGTTATAGCATTTCCACCAAGGGGAATCATCATATTCCAATAAATATCACACTCTTGGGGGATATCAATCCCAATATCACCACCAAAGAGATACTCACATAGATCAAGAAGGTCACACTTTGATTGACAAGGTCACACTTCCTAGGAGATGTATGTTATCATCACTAAGAAGGGACCATTTCTTATGTAAAGATCAAATGGGGGATCATATGCCCCCCCTTAAAAGGTTAGTTTACTTTCTACACTAACATTTTAAGGAGACACAAAAGGGATCCTTTGATACAAGGAATGCACCTAATACAAGGCTCCCTAACCCCTTGCCCCCCAAGGATAAGGACAAAGGTGAACCCAAATGGATTGTGATATGCCACTCTTTGTAATATGAGAATTGATTTTCTATTAAGTTTAATGCATGTGGTATTGATTATGCTAAGATTATACAACTATCACATGGTAAGGGAAAAAATATATGTGCATGCCAATTTATCATATGTTCAATTTGACCCCCATAGGGCTCAAATTATCTCAATATCCTTTTGAAAGCATGGAATTCATCAATAAGATGCCCAAGTGTTCTACGGTATGCATAGTAAGACATGTTTGTACTCTTTCCTTTCTTATCTTCTTGTTCACGAATAGGTGGTAATGTAATGATTCTTAGGTTGAGAAGTGTTTGTAAGGTCCATTCATTTTTGGTTATAGTATGTAGAAATGGTAACTTCTTAAGTTTATAAAGCTTGCGTTTCTTACTTGGTTGGCCATATATTTGATATGAAGGTGGAGGATCTTGGTAACCTAATCCCTTAGTGTCTTCTGAAAATGTTTTCTCCAAAAGGGAATGGACTTCATGTTCATTGTTAATATCACATCCTTACTTGTTCAAGATCCTAAAGCCTTGTCCATAACATTGTTCTAGATTTATGGTTGTGTTGGTTACTTTGTTCACATAAGATGGAGAAGCATCAATGGATATTTTGTCATTGTGAGTGTTATGAATAGGTTCCTCCATGGTCGGTGGTTGAGATATGCCTTGTGATTCCATTTCAAGATGTAAAAGGTTGAACATGTCAAGTAGTGGAATTATAGGGGGTATTGGTTGCTGATAGGGGTTATTTGGCCATTGCATTGAGAGATACAAGGTTTCATTATTTTCAAGGACATGTAAGGAGATTCGTATGAATTATTGCACAATTTCTTCATCTTGGCCCAAGATATCTATCTCACAAGGACATGCATTGGGAGGTGAAGGCTCATGAATGTAATTTTCAGGATTAGCATCATCACCAAACACACATCTTGAAACATCAACCAAAGATTTCAAGGACATTCAAATTTTACCAAAACACATATCCATGATGAAATTTTGCAATAAAATTAAGACTATTAAACATCAGGTTAAGAGAACTCAAATAGAAACCCCAAACATAGTTTCTTGATAGTATTCTATCACAAAAATTGCTTGATGCCCAGATAACAAAACAGGGTCACCCAAGGGTGTCTAAGTCTTGGTTAATGATTCTTAAAGTTTAAAATCTGACTATGAACTACACTGTTTAAGAATGTTGATTCTACTTGCAAACAACTGTAACAGTAAATAAATTTCTAGAATTTGCTTTAAAGCATAATGCAAGTATGTAGAAATGTTGAAAATGTTTAAACAAAGTTGAATATAATTTCAGATCTGAAATGTAACAATTGACTAATTGTAAGATGCAAATACCTGAAAATGTTTGATTTTTGAATGTAAATTTTGACCCTAAACAATGCACTTTATTTCACCAAATGAACTAAATACAAAAAATGATTTAGAATATGCAATTATGAAATTCAGACAAAGATATGCAAATATAGGAAAACTGAGCAGACAAAGACAAACAACTATGATTTTTTTTGCTAATGCACCTTTACAATGACAAGGTCACCCAAGGGCGAATGGGTCCTTGTTCAAGGTTCTAAAAATTGAAAATCTGAATTTTTAGTTTGATGTTTAAGGTTGTTGTTCCTATATGCAAATAGGTTTGAAAATGACTATTTTCCAAAAATAAATGTAAAGAAAATGTAAATGCATGACAATTTTAGAAGAAAATGACACTTTTGTATGCAAATTTGAAATGAAATCTGATCTAAATGACTGAAACACACCTAATGCATGTTATGATGCAATATGGATGCAATATTTTTGGATCTTTATGACTTTTTATGATGCAAATATGAAACACTAAATGAAAGATGCAAAACAAAATGATGCAAAACCAAGGTCTAGGGTTTGAAAGACTACCAAATCATAAAGCCATGATGTCAAATGTCAGGTGATGAGACCAAATATTAGCTAGTTTTCTATTGTTTAGTTCATACTTTTAGGCATTTCCAGATACTCATTTCATATACATTCCTAACATTATATCTATCTTTTTATATCTTTCATGCAACTTGAACATGGTTTTGATGTATGGGAATATGATCACAATATGTAGTTAATTGCATGATTAATTGTGTGAGTGTGTATGAAATGTAGTATGGATCTATGTTTAATTTGTGGTTTTTAGTATTATGTATATGTTAGATGAACTAATGCCTTGCAGTCGAGGATCCAGAGCAAGCATACTGTAGCGTGCAGCAACTAGGGAGTGCAACCTGCAACCAAAGGATTTTAGACAATGATGCAAGGGAGATTCTAGAATAAGAAGAACACAACAGATGAAAAAATAGAGGTGTTTATTAAGGAGGATGGTTATGAATCGCTATTTCATTTAAAATAATACTAGTGAAGGGAGAAGGAGTTTGCTCTGATTGGGAAGCTAACATAACTTTTTCTATAATCCACGTTTTTGTTATGTCGTTGAAACAGAGTTCCAATCCTAATCATCTTCCTCCACCTTTTCAATTATGTTTTCAGTTATGCAAACTTTTTCACTCTCTATTTCATAGGGGAGTCATGATTTGCATTTAGTTTCCTATTTTGAGTCCTTGTTTCAATAAACCTCCCTCAAACCTATATAGTTGGACCGGTGGCCGAGGAGTTGATATAGAATATAGGATATGTTCAGATAGTGATAGTTTTTTATTACACAAACAATAATTTTTTTCTAGTTATGATTTCATGAATAAGATATCTCTAAAGATTCTTATCAGATTGTGAAATATTGTTACATGCAACGATATTTTTTCAGTTTATCATTATGTTCACTTGATTCAAGGAGTTTAAATTTGAGTTTACTTCATGGATAAATTAACTTGAGAAAGGTCCACTCAAGGTAACTATTCTCCACCATTAATTTATAACCGTAAGTTCATGAATATGAAATCCATCACCACAAGTCCTCACCATATCACCCACAGGAAAATGGATAGGTAGAAGTGACCAATCAAGAGCCTGAGAGTATTCTGACAAAGACTGGGGCCCTTCACAAGAAAGATTGGGCAACAAGAATTCTAGAAGCAGTATGGGCATATCACACCACATAAAAACCACCACTGATCTTTCACCATATGAGCTAGTTTATCATAAGAAAGCTATTATTCCCATCGATTTTGAGATAGACTCTCCGAACTACTTTACAATTAGGAATGATTCTGATCAATGCTTAGAAATATCAGATTGCTCAACTCCATTCTCTGTATGAACTTTGACGACAAGCTCTTTTCCATGCAGAGGTAGTTCAAAAACAAGGTGCACTTTGGCATATGATCATTTCATTAAACAACGGTCATTTCAACTAGGTGATTGGGCACTATTGTATGACTCTGGATTTCATGACTTCAAATAAAAGTTCCACACTAGATGGTTAGGTCCCTATGAGATTGAGGTTGTCTATGACAATAGTGTGGTCAAGCTTCACACCATAGATTCTAATCGTATGGCTCTTGTTGTCAATGGGCATCACTTGTAATTGTACAAGTAGCCTATTTCTAAAGAACATTTTGTATCTAGTTTCACAAAGGAACTCGATGTTGTATCATGAGTTCCTATTGCCTCTTCAAGCTTCCTAGGTACTTCCAATATATATATAAGCAATAAAAGATCCAACAATCAAAACCTTCAGTCATTGTTGGCTAGTTATTACTTGAAAACCGAGTTATCATCGAATAATAACTGCTTAATAATCTTGGGAATGAAAACTGAATTTCTGGCATCTCTAGGTGGCATCTGATTGAAAATTGAGGTATCAATAGTCTGGTATCATTATCAAAAGTAAATTTTTTTTTAAAAATCCAAAAGATTAACAAAAGAAGACACCACTTGTGCGGCAAAACCATATAGTTCTTATCGCTACCCATTCTATGGTGCGATAGGTACATCATTTTTCCTGTCACCTTTGTAGTTCCTATCATCAGGTGCCACCACTTCAACAATCACTTGTTGACTAGGCACACCATGGCCCCCACTTCTGCACTCACTTCTGCATCCTTCACTCCACCTCCACCATTCATCATTTCAGTCATAGTACTTTTCTCGATCTTTATGACATGGTCATTATGAATCTGTTGCTCTTCCAATCCTATTTTCACCCTCGAGTGTATCCACTTGGTATTTCAACCGGTCTCCACATTGGCTCCTTTCCACGTGTTAGAGGTCAACCTATGTCTTTCATCCTCATTGGATTTTGTCACGTGCTTCCACTACTCTCCTTGCTATTGTCTTGTCACACTCCTTTCGATGTCATCCACCTTTATGGCAGGCCTATTTTGGCATCTTTCGAGGTGGGGGTTAGCCAACACAAAAGTGAGGGTGGGAATCGCGAATCCCGGGTAAGGTCAACTCTGCTTATTTCTTTAGCTCTATTTTCACAGTGAATCTTGGGTTCCGTTGGGGGTTTGTCATTTTTTTGTTCAACTTTAGCAAACAAGAAGTTCCTTTTTTATTTTATTTTTTGGTTGAAACCTGCACGCGGGTCTATCATCAAAAAGGGAAAACAGCAAGAGAAATAAACCTGTAGTGGCAGTATTCTAAGAAGTGGGTGTATTTTAGAAGGAAAGTGGTGGGCCTAGAGGTGAGTCAATGGCAAACAATGTAGGCATGTTGATCCCTTATGGCATGTCCTATAACATGGAATGTCCCACAAAACACTCTTTTATAATGGTTGGGGCTCTAGAATCATTACTGGGGCAGTTCCAAAAATAGAAGCAAACACAAACAAAGGAACAGACACAGAGCTAAACTTAACTTTTTTCAACACTAAGCAGTATAAGAGGATTTTGCAGTGCAGGCAGATTAAAATAACAAAGAAGTTAAAAAGATTGGGAAACAGAAAATTCGTTGCAATACTTCCCAAGTTAACCTACAATACTCAAGTTCCATCAGTTGGGGAGATAAATAGCCTAAGTGTAACAACTCAATTTGGAACTACAGATCAGGTGGATTTGTTGGAATTCGGGAAGGAAAAATAGAGGGAGGCAAAGGCAAAGTCGGATTTGGTATCGGAGCAGCAAGAGTTCAAAGAACACCTTCAGACCATCAAAGAGGGTGGAGAGGAAAGTCAAAATAGTCAGGAGGTATACAGCCCCACGCCAACCCCCCTAATGTGGTCCTCTAAGTTGTACGTCAAGGAACTATTTGCTCTAAAAGGGAGGCTTGCCATGTTAGAGGAGAGAGAACATATGAGAGATAACAAATTTCAAGCGCTTTCAGAATCCAACCAGAAATTAGCGCAGGAAAATATGTTGTTTAAGGACGAAATAAACAAATTGCAATACAGCTTGGAAGTAGGGCAGCGAGAGATGTTGGCTTTAAAATTTGAATTAAGTCAAATTAAGGCCAAAGACACAGTTCGATCAAGGGCAAATCAAGATTTTCATCATGACAAAGTGTCTCAACTAGCCCTAGCAAGCAAGGAGGTCAAGGAAAGTTTACAAATGGGCAGTTCAGAAGAGGCCAAATCATGGGCTCACATGACAAAAGAGTCAACAGAGATGCAAAGGGAGGATATAAGGAAACAAATCAAGTTGCAATTATGGGAGGAGAAAGACAAACAAGGAAGGGCATCAAACATAATAATTAAAGGATTAAAGGAACATGGTGAGAGTGAAGTCACTAGCAGAGTAGTAAGAGACTTTCTATTAAGCAAGCTTCAGTGGGGAGGACATATCCTTCAAGCAAACAGAATTGGTAAAACAAGTAGAGGAGAAAAGTGCAGAAATATAAGGGCAACAATGAAAAGTGTTGAAGATAGGAACCAAATTTTGAGAAACAAAAGGTTCCTCCAAGGCACAACATTTTATATAGATGAAGATTTAAGCCCAACACAGCTAGAAGAGAGAAGAAAAGAATGGGAGAAATTTATAGCAGCAAGGAAAGCAGAAAATGAGGCTTGGCTTTATAGAGGGAAGGCCCAATTCAGAGACAACATGAACCATAACAAATAGGAAAGTGGGGGCCCCCAGGACTACCTCTCAATGGTAAGCTGGAATTGTAGAGGCTACCCTTGGAGGAGGGGGCTTGGGTTGGGGCCCATAGTTGAAGGCAAGGATATCATCGCGCTCATGGAAACACATCGACATGAGGGTTGCAGGATACCTGATTTCGAAGGGTATAGTAAATTTTTTGTGTGGAATGAACTAATGAAGAATGGCAAGGGCCATGGAGGAGTAACAATCTTGGTTAGGAAAGAATGGGAAAGAATCATAAAGCTAGAAAATAAAGACCCAAATAATCAATACATATGGATGAAGATAACAAATGGAGAATCTCTTATTTGGGTTGCAGCTTGTTATTTTGCTCCTTATGGCTCTAAAGTGTACAAGAAAAGGAATCTAGATAAAGAAGACCCTTATGAAGCCCTAAAAATGGACATTGCAAAATACTGTGATACCGGCAAGATTATTCTTCTTGGAGACTTCAATGTGAGGATGACAACCAAGCTCTTTGTTTTGATAAGGAAGAGGGGTAGAATAGCAACCCTTTGTGGCTAGTGGAAGAAGAAAATCAAAGCTGGCAAAGAATATCTCAAGACTCAAAAGGTGGTATTTCATCCTTTGGTGTAAATCTATTGGGGTTTTGCTGCCTCCACAACTTAATCATTTGTAATGGCATAAGCATTTTGTCGAGCTCGAGGGCTTTCATATGTCATACTCATAATGGGAAAAGTGTGATAGACTATGTCATTGGTTCACAAAGTATTATACCAAGGATAAAGGAGTTGGAAATAGGGAGTTGTCCTATAGAATTAAAATCTGATCATATCCCTATGTATATAAAGCTTAATATGAAAGATATTTTCCAACAAAAACCTAGTATGCAGCCATACAAAGGGGGTGGCCTTCAAGACAAAATTCTTATAATAGGCAAGAATCAAAACATATTCAAAAACATGCTTGAAAAATAGTTAAAGGAAATAAAAAATGTTGGCAGCCCCACTAGAAATCAAAGCATTATAAACAATGACAAGTTGATTACAATCATTCACAAGGCTCTGATAGCCTGCAAGAAGGCTAAGGGTAGAAGAGGTCCCAAAAACAGTTTTCCAGCAAACCCATGGTATGACGAAGAGTGTAAGGTGGCTAAAAGGAGGCTGAAAATACCTAGAAGTGAACAAGAAAATAAAAAGTTGTATGAAAAATTAGTGAGATCAAAAAAAGAAGAATACATGATAGTAAGAAGGAGGGATCTAATCTCTCTTGGAAAGCACAATCCAAAAGTTTTTTGGAGAAAATTGCAGTAGGCTAGAGGTACTACGAAAAATAGCATCACGGACATCCAATGGCTAGAGTACGCAAAAATGTTGTATGAAAGAGACCAAGAAAAAACCTACCCTCCGACAATTAATTCTAATGATAAGCTTTTCTCCACAAAGGATATCAAGGGTGGTATTAAAGCTTTGACAGTGGGAAAGGCTCGAGACATTGATGGGTTACAAGCTGAATATTTGAAATGAGGATTAGAGATCTTGGCTCCACATATCAAAAAGATTTTGAATAGGGCCATTCAACATGTTTTCCCAACAAATTGGACCACAAGTGTTGTTATCCCTCTCCACAAGAGTGGTGATGTCAATAACCCATCAAACTATCACACCATAATGATTAATCCTCTTTTTGGGAAGCTCTTTGGGAGCATGGTGGAACGAAGAATCAGTTGTTGGGCCGAGAAGGAGGGTAAGAGGGAAAAAGGGCAAGCTGGTTTCAGGCCAAAGCATTCTACTATTGATCATTGCATTGCTCTCAAACACATGGTTGAAAAAGTTTGGGATAAACAAGGTGGTGAGGTTTTTTTCTGTTTTGTTGACTTCAAAAAGGCTTTTGATACGGTACCTAGAAGTAAACTTTGGGATAGAATGGAATAACTTGATATTCTAGAAAAGTATAGGGTTGTTGTCCACAGGCTTTATGAGCAAGTGTGGGCCAAAATTAGAACAAAGACAGGTCTTTCTGAATGCTTTGGGAGCGACATTGGTGTCAAGCAGGGTTGCCCTCTTTCCCCCACTTTGTTCGGGCTATACATAGACAAGTTAGAAGAGTGGTTGGACAAGCGGGGGAGGGATGGTGTCCTTTTGGCCACGTATGTGATCAAGTTGTTGTTGTATGCAAATGATCTTACCTTAATGGAAAATTTCGAAAATAGTCTTCAAGAGCATCTAAAGGCTTTGGAACTTTTCTGTCAGGATGTTGGGATGCAAGTGAACATTAGCAAGACCAAGGTCATGATTTTTACATTCAAAAGGACTAGGAAACAAATAAACTTTGAATTTGAGGGAAAAAATTTGCAGGTGGTGGATGAATACAAATATTTGGGGCTTGATTTTTGTTGCAATCTCAATTGGGAGGCTTGTAGGATGAAAATAATTCAAGGGGGTTGGAAATCTCTTTATCTACTCCAAAATAGATGTAGGTCAGCTGAGTTATGGGATTGGAAAACTAAAAATAAACTTTTTGGGCTGCTTGTTACACCCGTGATTTTATATGGATGTGAAGTTTGGGGCAGCAGCACATCAAATGTAAAATGGAAACAAATAGAAAGACTTCAAAAGCATTTAATCACAAGCAATTTCAAAATAAAAAGTACGATCCCTTATGAGATTGTTCTAGCTGAGGCTAGAGCCTTCCCAATGGAAATGGCAGCGTTAATTCGCTTATTAGGCTATTTACAAAGAATAGAGAATATGGAGGAACACCGTTGGCCCAAAACTGTGGTGGAAGAAGAATTAACTAGAAGGAAGAACACGTGGATGAAACAAAATGTCAAGTGGATGGGAAAATGGGGGATCAACATGCAAGAATGTCCAAACACAAAAGTTGAGATGAAAAGGTATGTAAAAGAGAAAGTCAAAAACACCATGTGGTTGAAGCAACTTGGCCGAAAAATTGAACATTATGTTTTACATTTTAACCCTACTTGGGATCACAAACAAAAATTCTACATAGGGGCAGATATAAAGTGGAAGGCTAAAATTCTAATAGCTCAGTTGAGAACTAGCTCACACCATTTGAGATGCGAAACAAGAAGATGAAAAATACCTAAAGAGGAGTGGTTAGATAGGATTTTTTGTTTCTGCTCTTCGGGTTTAGTGGAGACAGAGTGGCACTATGTTATGGAATGTAAAGCCTATGAGGACATACGGTATTGTTATTTTGATTTGTTAAAAGTCAAATCTTTAGTGGCTTTGTTTGAAGAAGAGAATATTGATAAGACAACAAGTTACTTGACCAAAATACACAGCAGGAGAAACAAAATAAGCAAAGATATTGAAAACAACAATAGGTAGTTTGGTGTGGTGGTTTTGGTTTTGTTGTGTTGGCAAGGGTGGTTTTCCGGTTTCATCTCTTGGGTCCCATGGGTTGGTGGGTCTCGTGGACATAATTAAAATCATTCATTCATTCATTTTGTGGTCACTTCATATCTACCTACATATTTTCTCTAGCTCGTGGGATGTGCAACGTACCATCATTAGATCTCTACAAGCCTCTTCAACACCATATCATCAAACGATATAAATGGTAATGAGTAATCTTTTATATTATTTTTCTTATTAGATGTTTTTTATCTTCTGATATGATTGGTGTGCATGCCCCGAGATGGGTTCATCATTTAGCTAGGGGGAGGGAGTTATCCAATGTGTCGTGTGAGTTCTTTGCTATGATTAAAAATTGCTATATTTGAGTTAACCTGCCACCTCACCCTCTGTTAACCACATTAATTCCCATAACTACCATCCATGTTATCTGATCTATCTAGTACTTGATCTACCATTTGTACTATTCAAGTTGTTCTTACCACCTTGGGTTTTGCTTCAATACTACCATAGTCACTGTGTAGAGCGATTACAAATTACCATAGCCATTGTTCAGTCCACTTGCAAACTTCCTATTGCACAATGGGAGAAAATTACACACAGAGGGAGCCTACCTCCATGAGGCAACTCAAACCCTGTCTAAAAGACTATAATATTTTCAAGTAAGCTTCCTTGACTGGTTATTTCAAGAAATTACACAGTTTTGATGATGATATGGCTTGAATGTTTTCTATGGGATTTTGTCACAATCAGGTAACCTTGAGAGGTTGACCATTTCTAGTTACAGTGCAAACTATTGCTACAATTACTGGATTTCCTCTATATGGTGATACATTCTTTCCCACTGACTCCACCAAGGTTATAGACCTTAAGTATGCATGAAAGCAATTTTTACAAAGGGGAGAATCTGTTCAAATGGTGCAAGGTCAAGGAACAAAGAAAAACTCTCTTCCTCAACCATGGACTAATGTTGCCATGTTTTTCATTTAGTATGTTACTTGTGAGGGCAAGTACACATATATCTGTTCTCACCATTTTAGGCTCGTGTTGCATCTATGTAATGGTGTTCTAATTAATGTTCCCTACTATTTATTTTCATTTTTGCAATGTTCATGCACTAAAGTTTGACATGGGCATATAAACTCTCTCGTCCATCATGGATTAATTAAATTGATTGTTATGCTTGGACTAAGCCTAGAAAATCCTCCTGTAGAATGAGATGTCTTTGTTCAAAAAGAGGGTTCTGATAGTGAAGCTTCTAGAAACCCTGAGAATCAGTTAACCAACAAAACCCTTGATGATACCCCTGAGGTCTATGCAATTATGGATACAAGCCCTGCTAAGAAGATAAAGGTAGTGGGTGGTAGGACTCCTCAACAAAGTGATAAATTGAGCTAAGAAAAACCTAAGAGGGGAAAAATTATCCTTAAGGGAAAATTAACCGATCTTGTGGACATTGCTAGCTCAATGGCTAATTCAGACCTGCCCCATGAAAACATAGAAATTAAAAGTTCAAATCATAATAAAGGGAATGACAAAATGAGTAGGGAACACCATAGGAAAAAGTGATAGAAACAAAAAGAACAAGTTTGATAGGAACAAATGGAATCCCCTGGTCAGGAAGAAAATGTGGGTTTTTATGAAGAGGGTTTTGATGCAAAAGGTAACAGTTAATTTAAGCAAGAAAAATACTTTTGAGGATATCCCCACATAGGAGAATGTACCTATTGAGAATATCCTTGAGCAAGAGGATGATATTCCTTCTAAGCATGAGGAAGAAGTCCCTTTTGAGCACGAGGAAGAAGTTCCTTCTAAGCATGACAAAGAAATTCCTTCTAAGCAAGAGGATGTCCCTAATGTGGAGGATACTTGCAATCAAGAATGCATTCCCTCACAACTAGAAAATGTTGCCTCTAGTCAAGCAGATAGAAGCCCCTCTTCTGAGTTCAACCTAGAGGTAGGACAAAAAAATAGAGGTCATTGAGGGTATTAGGGAAATGTGTGATTCACCACCAAAGGCAGTGGAATCTCTAAATTTGAATGATTCCCTCATTCCTGATGAAGTCGATGCAATGTAGGAGGAACAAACAATCTCACTTGAACAGGAGAATCAGGAAATATGTTTTGTGGTTGAATAACTCAAAGAAGAGAATCAGGGGTTAAAGACACAACTACAGGATCTCACCACAATCAATTGTTAGCAAAAGGAGGAAATTGACAAACTGAAGGAGGAATTAGGCAGAATAACTGAACTCCAATATTCCCTATTCACGAATTTGAACAAAGAGTAGAAGAATTGAAGCTAGTTTGCTTCAAAGAGATTACCAACATGACACAAAAATTGTCTTCAAGAAAAAAAGCACGGTTTGTACCAAATGTTTGCATGAGGACATGCAAATTCATTAGCTAGGGGGAAAATGATGGACACAAAATTTGTTTTATTTTAAGCCTTTTATGTTTCTTCCATAGCCATTTTATTGCCTTTTTCCTAAGTCTTTATGCCACTAATTATGTTAGAACACTAGAAAATGTTTAATATGATAAAAGGACATAAAGATGCCTTGATTTATCAAACTCTGGAGTAATTAGTTCAATTTGGATGGTTTTTAGCAGGATCTAATTAAGGAGGATCTCGGGTTGACAATTGTGCGATGGAGGAGTTGTTGATATTTATATTTCCAAGTCCTATCTTTTGTTTTGTAAAATGCCAAAAGACATAACTACTATTTGTATTTAGCGGCTAAGTTTAGATTGTTAATATTCTGGTTTGTTGGTCATAGGCCACAACAAATATATCGTTATCTCTTTCCAAGACTTATTGATGATATATTATGTATCTATACTATGCTATAGTTTCAGTCATTGGCATAATATATGACTTTGTGTTAAACTTTTGATAAATGAATAAAGAATTCGCTTAAGTAGATTAGTGTAATCAAGTTCTTTCATTCACCTCATGAACCAAAGGAAGGGCCCACTCTTGTGATGCTTGGTGAAGTTTGTATCATGTTTTTTATGTTTTGAATATTGTTACTATCATGATTTAAATGTTGGCTTGGTATTGCTATCATTTAAGATTTTAATTGCAGATTGATTATTCGTGAGATTGCAGGTTTGGTGTTGTTCAGCTTATATATTTAAGGCATTGTTGATAGTTACTTATTAATGCATTATTCTCATCATTTAATGATCTATGAAGCATGTGTGTAAATTTTTTATTTAAGTTTGCAGATTTATCTTAGACTGTTGATAACAACAGAACAACTCTGGTCTGTTCTCGTCACATTCTTGTCGCTATGTTTATGTTATCTTCCTATCGCTTTAAGTCTCTGTAACAGAATACTTAAATTTGATAGCAGATTACACAACTTTTTTTGTGTTGAGTACTATAGGATCTATTTGTTTTGCATTTCATTTTATTCATCTTGCTAGCAACAACCCTTAGGTAAATAACCACTACACATTTTAAAAGATTACATTCTCTAGATTGACACTTAGGAACAAACTAAAGAAACCAACACAAAATTCCCAAGATTAATTTAATTGTATTAAGCCAAATTGATAGAATTACAAGG
The DNA here is from genome assembly GCA_007115665.2 of Sequoiadendron giganteum. Taxonomy (NCBI): domain Eukaryota; kingdom Viridiplantae; phylum Streptophyta; class Pinopsida; order Cupressales; family Cupressaceae; genus Sequoiadendron; species Sequoiadendron giganteum. The sequence goes on along the minus strand of CM021102.1, from coordinate 572,148,851 downwards.
ATGGTTTATCTCCAATATTGATCCACGGTTTTTTCCAAACACTAGGATTAAAATGGTGAAAATGACTAGTACTTATATGCATTTCTTCTAATTTCTTGAAAATCAAATACCGATAGCCAACAAATGAAATTGGAAATTCAAATAATAAAATACCAACACCGAAATATCCAAAATGGAGCCAAAAAGGGTTGGACAAGGGCGTGGGGCACCCTAATCTATACCCATCCTTTTTGGGCTTTAAACATCGAGGGAAAATATTAAATATTTATTTTCATTCCCATTGTTTGATTTTCTGAAGATATTTATAAAACGAGTAGTTAAATGCATAATTAGGTCCAAGCACATAGGGGGAGCTAAACCTAGTGCAAGATTGTCAAGGGTGACAATTTTCGATGCTACACATGCATATCAATGATTTTTTAATCATGCCCATATTTTAAAGAATCTTGATGTTTATGCTCCAAAGGAGCTAGGTGGAGGATGTGGTTGTTTTGGACCTTTATTTCTGAAGTAACAAATTGACTCTACTATCAAATATTTAGAAGGCCATTCCATTATTTTTCATGTAATGGGAATGAAGCAATCATTAACAAAGATATACGGGTGGATCAAGGCCTCTTGGCCCTCTTTCACTAACCCCTCAAAAATATTCATGCTATTTAATGGATATTGTGATGTAAATTTTAATCTCAATTAGATAGAGATTTTATAAAGGCAAATGATCCATGTTTGTTTTGGGAAGAACACAATCTTCATATGCCCTTAGCAATCCTTCTTTAATCCATTAGAGGTGGTTTTTTATAGGTTCCATGTGTTAAGGATCTATAATCTTAGTGGAGAAAATTTGGGCATTCATTAGCTGATTTCCAAAGTCATTTTGTCTGAGTGTGTAACAATTGATTTATCCAACCTCTCTAGCACTCCATTCTAATCCACTCCTCTTGTGCCCCTTAGATCCAATACATAAATTAAGTATTTTAATTCTAATACTTCCACTACCACTAGATGGGCCATCTCAATAAAAAATGTAGCTCTCCTCAAAAAGCAGGTTTCTAAATTTGGAAAATATGGTCTTAAATTCAATCAGAAAAATCATGGCTAGATTATGATTGATCATAGAAAGGATGCCTAAGGGAATGTTGTATAAGCATGAACAATAGTGGTTCCTCAAAATTTAGAAGAAAAGTCCTTGGATTTCAGTGATTTAAAGATGGTCTCTTGACTAAAGAAGTCCTTAAAATCTCCCAAATTGAGAGCAACAAAACTAAAGAAAATTATAGTAGCATAGGAAAGCATGGTTGCAATTCCAAATTTGATAAATTTGAGGAAGAAAGTTTGTAGAAATAAACCACTATGGAAAGATTTCTCTAAAATAAAGTCACCAAGCTTATACTTGAGGGTGGTGGTGGGTTATAAGTCAAGGAGATTGTGCTTGATGTTTCTCCATAAAAGTGTTCCTCAATAGCAATACAAGGCATTGACTACCACCTTCCATCTTTAGAGACTACCTCAAACTCTACCAAAAATGAAGAAGCAAAAATATAAAGTAGAGCACCTTTGTTTAAAAGTGAAGGAATCCATTAGACTAGGCTCCCAGTGGACCTTGAAAGCTCTTCTTTTCTGAAGGGGAAGATGCAACCCTTGGCTCAAGCCTATTGTATTCTATATTTTTGTATGGATGTGGTTGTAATTAGCTATTTTAAATCTACAATAGCATACCTTTTCTTTTGAAGAATAAAAATAATTTATGTTGGCTTAAGGTTTTAATTTTTCTCTAAGTTTCATGTTCTTTCATTTGTCCTTGACTTTTGAGTAGGGCAATCAATTTTGTAATTTTAAGTAGATCCTATCTTTTTTGGTGAGGGTCGTAATAGATTCTCTCAATTGATAGAACAAAAATATATATTTTAACTATATCCATATAATCATATTTGTGTCAAATAATATTATTTATATTAGTATTTTTGTTATTTGAATATATTGGTCATATTTTATGTATCCAATATTTGTATTGTGTACTCATATTTACTTGTGTTATTAGAAAACTACAAGTATTAAAAAGAAAATTAAAAATTTGTCTTCTTATGGTTAATACTTATTGTAACACTCTTGAAGTATCTTTGAAAATAATCATCAATGTTAGTAGATTTAAATATCTTTGTTATGAAAACATTGAAAATCTCTTAAATTATCACAGCCATGGAATTCTTAAAAACTAGTAACAATGCCTAATATTGCTATGGGGACACTTTGGAGAATCTTAGTCTTGCATTATGGAACAATTAGTCGTAGAGGAAGAAAACTATAAAAGTAATAGCATTTCTCACAAAAACTAAGTACAAAAGGCAAGTGAAATTGATTTTTTTTTTTTTCCTTTTTTTTTATTAGACACACTCAGAAAGTCACATATTTCAAGCTGCCCAACACATGCTATCGGTGCTAGTCCGTTGACCACAAGATCAAGGACTGTCCTTTGACAGTTCCTCGTACATCTTCACAGTCATGGGATGTTGAAAAGCCTCGTCAGGCAGAGCCTTCTACGAAGGCTGAAACAAAGTGGATTACGGTTTCAAACCAAAAAAATAAGTCGTCTGGTTTTGGGTCAGCTCCCAAGGCCCCTGAACCAACCAAAATGGTTTCAAACTCTTTAGAGAAGGGGACAACTTCTCCCTCAGAAGCCACTTTTGTTATTGTACAGCCCAGGTCAAAGGCCACGCCTCAGCCTGCGATTGTTTTGTGTGCTCAACTGGATTTTCCTTCTGCAATGGGAGCTCAACGGCGGTCTCGCAGACCATCTCCACCATCGGAAGAAGGAGAATATGTGCCTGAAAAATGGAGGTTTTCTCCTCCTATTCAGATTGGTTCTATTCCACAAGAGTTTTTGAAGAATAGCTTCTCTTCCCTGGTTGAAGAGGACCTGGATTCTGCAAGTATGGAAAATTTTCATGCATGAATTTTATTTCATGGAATGTCAGAGGTCTAATTGACCTCTCCAGGAAGTATTCTGTTATGAATACTTTGCAGAAATACTCAGGGATTGAAGTGCTTTGTCTCCAGGAAGTTAAAATTTCAGGTTTTTTGTTCACTTCAGCTTGTCGCTCTATTTGGTCGGCCAGTACTATGTTTTGCACTTTGCATGAAGCTGGTCGTGGTGGAGCTTCCACTCTTTTGGCCCCACAATTGCATTATTGTGTGGTGGACCATGGGGTTAACCCTTCCCAGCGGGTGGTCTGGGTTCTTCTCAATATTGAGAATCATTCCTTCGGGATTATTAATGTTTATGCCTCTAATGATGTCGTGGAGCGCTGCCTGCTTTGGCATTGGATTGTTGATTCTCTGCCAGTTGTCACCTGGTTGCTCTGTGGGGATTTTAACATGGTGGAGATGGCGTATGATAAGGATGGCACCTTGCCTTTCCGTTGGGTTGTAGGCGAAAGGGAGGCGTGGTTTTACATGCGCAATAAATTGGGGCTTTTTTATCCCAATATGGGTTGCCGCCATTCTCATTCTCTCTAGCACACTTGGTGTAACTACAAGGCTGGTTCTGATAGAGTCTTTAAATGCCTTGATCGTGCCATGATCTCGGCTCAATATTTTTTTCCTTTACTAGTCCTGCCTTGCCAGTAAAACCGTTAGTGGATGTGACTCTTTCTTATCACTTCCCAATTCAATTTCGCATTGAATGGGCGTCTCGTCAGCCTCGCACGTGTAAGACCCAATCTTTTTTAACACGTCTTTGCTTTATCACAAGCCCACCCTGGCCCACATTCACTGGGTGTGGAATTTGGAGTGTAGGCCACCTGGCCATGCAGGCTGGATTGTTTGGTGGAATGATGTCATCATTCGTATTGCGTGTTTCTTGCACATTTATGGGTGCCAGTTGGCTATCTTTCGTCAGCGATCTTATGAAGCCACCACTACCAACTTGCATACTGCTATGGAGGCTTTGGCGGCCAGTCCTTTCTCCTCATCACATCAAGTCAGGATGACGGATTTAAGGCAGCAAAAGCAAGTGGCTGATAATTATACTGCCAAAGGCGCTCAAATCAAAGCTCGGCTTCACTAGCTTAAAATTGATGATCGTGCCTCCAAAGAGTTTTTTTTGGCCTTTTATGCCCGACACTCATCCCCATGCATCAAAGCAATCAAAGATGTTAACCAGGTGCTCTCTGAGCTACCTAACATTCTCCAGGCCTTTGTGCGTCACTATGAATAGGTTTTCACTGCTCAGGATTCCACGCCTGCACACCAGCAAGCCCTTTAGGACTGCCTTGTTGTTGTGCCACATAGGCTTTCTTCAGCCCAGATTAATTTTTGTGATCTCAAGGAAGTCATTTCCTCTATGGCTGATGACAAGGCTCCTAGGATTGATGGCTTCCTTTGTGAATTTTACAAAGCTCTTTGGGACTGTGTTGGGAGTGATTTTCATCATGTTTATCTTGAAGCCTTTCAAACCAACTCTCTAGGAAATTTAATAAATAAAGGCAATGTAAAATTCATACCTAAGCCTGGAGATCCATAGGATATTTGCAATTGGAGGCCCATCACGCTTCTCAATGTTTCCTACAAAATCATTGCCAAAGCTCTGGCTCTGAAAATTCGCCACCTCTTGCCTCAGGTTGTGTGCTTTGAGCAGACTGGTTTCATTAAATCCAAGTTTATTCTGGATAATATTATTGTTGTTTGGGAAGGCATGGAGTGGGCCCGACGGTCGAACCAAAAAGCAGTGTTCATTAAAATTGATTTTGCCAAAGCCTATGACCGCATTGAATGGTCTTTCATTCTTGCGATGTTGCAAGCCTTGGGATTTGGACCCAACTTTATTCAGTCTGTTCATATTCTTTTTTTTGATGCTTCAACTTGCATTACCATTAATGGCCACCAGTCTTCTTCTTTTGTTCTTTTTTGTTCCATTCGTCAGGGGTGCCCTCTTGCCCCTGCTTTGTATGTGTCAGTTGCTGAAGGCTTTGGCTATCTTCTGGCCCATGCTGTCTCTCAGCAGCGTGTTAAAGGGATCTTTCTCCCGGACTCCCAGGAGCAACTTGTCAATGGCCACTTTGCGGATGATTCTTTTCTCACTCTCTTGGAAGATGAAGAATCCATCACTGCTGCCCTTGATTGTCTTAATACTTTTTTTCTTGCCTTTGGTTCTACAATTCAATGGCACAAGACCTTATGCTATAGACAATCGATGCTCCTCACTCCTGCGTGGCTCCAAACTTATAACTAGAAGTGGATTGGGCAGGGAGAAGTCTTTCATTTTCTGGGCATCCCCTTCGGCTTTCAGGCTTCCCCTCGGGAGCTTTGGCAAGCCGTGCTCTCTAGGGTTGAGCAAAAGCTGGCCTATTGGATTACTAAGCATCTCTCTTTGGCTAGTAAATTCCAAGTTTTCTCTAAAATTTTGGTAGCCACTCACGTCTACTACTCTTCTTGTTGGGCTCCTTCAAAATTTGCCTACAGTAGGCTTGAAAAATTGCTTCGAGATTTTTTATGGGCTTCCTCTGAAACCCACAAAGGTTTTCATCGGGTCGCTTGGGAGTATTGTTGTCTCCCTAAGGACTCTGGAGGACTTGGGTTGCTCTCCACTCAATGGCAAGGGACTTCTCTCTATGTCAAATGGATTATCTGAGTTCTTACCGGAGATGAAACTTGGAAAATTCTCCTTAGACATTGTATTCAGTTTGGTTTTCCTGTTCATAGACCCGTCTGGAAAGGAATTGGTCTCCAAACCCTCCTGGTTATGAGGGAGTTGGATCAAATTGTTGGCTCCTTTGTGGCCAAGAGCATCTAGCGCTCTTGGGAAACTGTTAAGTCGTGGCTTCGTTGGGTCGGGATTGGATTTTGTGATGGGCTTTCCATCAACCAGCAAAACTTATGGTGGTCTCCCCTTCTGGTTTAGAATGGTCAACCCTTGGCCAAGTCACCTTGGCTCAAGGCCCTCAAATTTCACAAAAAGGGCATTCAAACCCTGCATCAGCTCTTTCACTGGCCCACCATGCGTCTTTTGCAGTGGGATGCTTTTAAAGCCGAGTACAGTCTTCAAAACCAAGACCATCCTACTTTTGACGGGTTGGTGAGCACCATTCTGACGGACATGCTTCACAAAGTTGGCATTTGTGGGCACAAACCTTGGTGGAAAAACTGGAAATGGTTTCCAGACACCCCTCTCAGGAGCTACAAGTCGCGGCTTGGTTACATGTGGCTTTCACCCTATTTTCCTATGATCAATATTTTGAACTAGAGGTGGCTTCTTATTTCCTCTGCCCATACTTGGCGTAAGAGGTTTGATGCCACTTGGTCTGTAATTGTTAATCCGAAGCTGGCCCACTTTGCTTGGTGTATTCTTTTCCAAGACTTTCATGTGGGTTCTCGGCTTGTTCATTTGGGGGTTCTTGACCCTCGCTGCCCTTTTTATGGGCAATCTGAAAGTTTTAAGCATCTTTTTTGGTTTTGTCCCAGAGCTCAATAGCTTTGGACTTGGATTCATGATTTCTTTCGGCCTTTTCAACCGAAACCCTTCTCTTGGCATATGGTTCTGCTGGGGGACCCGCCTGGAATCCCGGCTAAGTTCACCCAGTTTTGGCACACTTTCAGGGTGGAAATGTTCTTCAATATATGGAAACACAGAAATGCTTGCATATTTGCTCATTCTCATTTGGATGTTAATGTCTCTCTTTATGCTAAAGCAGTTATTTGTTCTAATGTTCTCCTTCAGATTCAGGTGCAAGCCAACAAGGTTGCACTAGAGGTGACTCACCTGCAGGTCCTCCTGGACCACTGGGGCAATGCCCCTTGTACTGTGGCTCGGATTCCAAATTCGCCCTCCTCCTCCCACGACCGGTCGCCCTCTCGGGGCCAGAAGCGGAATGATTTCGTGCGTCCCCGCTCCCAGCCTCCTAGGCGGGCTCGTTCTCCTCTGCCGTGACCTGGTCAAGGTTGGCCCTCTGGTGGCGCTACGGGGAGCGGTGGTGGCGGTTCTGGTGGCCCTTTGATGCTCTGCCTGCTACTGGCTCTAGCTGGCCTGCTAGTGGTAAAAGTTTTCCACGGTTGGCTCTTGCAATCTCGCCCCAGTGCGAGGAAGAAGATAAAGATGATGATGGTTGGGGTGCTCCTCCTGACGTCACTCCAAACCCCGCTAATGTATGGGGGAAAAATTTGGATGATAGGGATCCCCTAGGCTCTACTGGCACTGCTTTGGCTGCATAATTGTCTGTTTTTACTTCCTGCTTTTAGACTTTTGAGCTAGGCCCATGTGATCGGTTATTTTGGCTTTTCTGGGCTCTGCCCATGTGACTTTCGGGGTGTGCCTTCTTACCACCCGCCCTTTTTTTTGTGAATTTGTATTCTTATCTTTATATTAATATAGATATCTACCTATTCATCAAAAAAAAAAAAAAAGTTCAAATATCTTTTATTATTATTATTATTTCTTTTTTTTTAATTTTATTTTTTTATAGAAAATGTTGCAATACAAAATGTTTCTTTATTTTAACTAATCAAATATCAAGAATTACAATTCTTTATAAAATCAGATATATCATATCAAGAATTAACACTTCTAACTTTGCAAATGAATTATACTACTACACATAACAAACTCAAAACATACTATAATAGGTTGACAATGACAGTCCAATGAAATTAATAATTGTAATCATACTTTACTAGTCTCATTGTTTATACAAGTTGTGCTTTGTTGTACATATAAGTAATATATTTATTAACATCATAGGTGACCATTTAGTTGAAGATGTCACACAAACATGACCTGCCAACTAATTAGCTATAAAATATAATATGTAGTGAATTAATTATTCAACATGAAATAGGAAAACCAGAAAAAAAATTGACAAAAATCATAGATGAAGATTTATGACTTCTTGAACTTGAGAGGAAAAAAATTGTATTTTTAATTTTAATATAAATAATAGTTGTTAAGACAAACACAACTTCATAAAATTGTCCTTATGTCACCACTCTACTATAGACTTATAGAACTAAACAATCTATTTTCAAATTATTATAATATATATTTTGATTGTTATTGGAATATCATGATCAACCTTTATGTATCTAATATTTATATTGTGTACAACAGATTGCAATTAAATAAAAGTGTATTTTGATAATAAGTAAACATTAAATATTAAACATTCAAACAAATTCAATAAACAATGATGCAAACAATGTACATATAACACAAAAAAACAAGCCTGATTTCTTTTAATTTCCAAGAATAATGAATTTTTAAGGTGTCTTATTACATAATGTACCATGTAAAAACTAGTGTTATGGGAAAGACACGACTTGAAAACGATAATTATAAATTGAGGACTCCCCAACTTGACCAATGGGAGAATACTCCCTTTGCAACACAAAATTTAATTTGCTGAAGTTGCCATAAAGCCTGTAATCTCCTCCATATATATAAAAAAATATTGTGCCAAAATATAATGCACAAAGATGTTATGAATAATTGGGACACTTTTGGTTGGTATCCAAAGCTCACATCTAATATACAATATCTATACTTGATCACCCTTTCAATTGATTCTGAGGACAATTAGGACAACTGGTAGAACTCTGTTCAAAAGAATATATGCCTAAATGTCCCCTTACAGTGCATTAAATCAACCTATCAACATACTAAAATTACAAAGAGCCAGGTTAAAGAAGCCCTGATGCTAAAAATATGGCTTCAAAATTCTAAGCCATCAGAAGTCTGCCTATAAGTAAGAATATCAATTCAGTGTGCAGTATTTACATTCATCTTCAATTTAATAGGGATCAAAATGTTACAGATGTCATTTGTGACAGTAGTTCTGTCCACGCAAAACGGTCTACCAATGCAACAGAATTGTGCATTCAACCTGTAAAAAAATACAATATATGTCAGACGAGGGCCAGTGCAAGAGGTCAGTGTTTCCATTCATTCACTAAACAAAAAGGGCCTCATTTTAAACTTACACCAGAGGGCACAGAATGAGAAGGAAATGCAGTCTAATGTCAAGGTATTTTTCTTTCATTTTACACCCTTATTTCACATCAAATAGAATGAACGATTTTTTAAGATGTTTTGCAAATGCCATTATTGCTGGGAAATACAACAAACAGGAACCAAAATGCTACAATGAAAAGCTCTAAAATAATAATGCCAGCAAAACTATCCAGGGGACTAAACTGCAAAAAATGTGCCAGAACAAAACCATATTTGGTTCTGAAAATGTAGAGGGCATTAATAAAGGTATATATGCCAGATTCTGATGCATTTTTCTTGTTAGTCCTCTGATAACAATCATCAAAAGCTAGCAGTGAAAGAAACAAAGACAAGATAAATTTAGCATTTGTAGAAACCATAAATCATTTAAAGAAGAAAGATTAGTTATCCATATTTTCATTGTATTAATTTCCTTGCAAGCTGCCACTGAATGTCATCACTGTGAAGTGTGAACACAAGGATGGAGAACCAGTAAATATGATGCCTAATGTCCCCGCTTACAGTGCATTAAATCACTAAGCCAACTATACGTCCATGAATATGACATTAAAATAAAAAAACACCAAAAAGGCATGTACAAACGCATGATGTGGTAGTTGCAATGTTTAAAATACAATCGTGAGAATGAAGATAAATTCAATACAAGTCTCAACCACAACATGATAATCTGAGGTTCAAAAAAATGTTAAATACATTAGAGCAAAAATATTCAGGTACAATTTGAGAAATAGATGACTCTTAACATTTTTCGACCAAATATTCAAAGCATGCGGACTGCAAATAATTTAAAGGATATACAATTTTTCAATTTAGGGCAAAAAATTAGAAAATATTTAAGTTGATTAAAGTTAGAGATAAAGCTGCTCAACTTTGACCCGCTCTCTTCAAAAAAAATCTTTACAAACAGCTAAGTAACAAAACCTCTTTCGTAATTTTTCAATTTGGAGGTTTTTTGCGACTGTCGTTATCAATCATGGCAAAATTGTTGCAACCAGAGTATATTGAACACTCAATACAGAAAACAACCCAAATTTGTAGATGTTATACAATTCCTTTCAGATTTAAAGGTTGTTTTTCCAGTTCCACATCCTAGATCTTTACATTCTTATAACAGAAAATAGACCTAAGGGTCAAAAAAAAAATACTTAGATTTTGTGCTTTTAAACTTAAACTTCACATTAATATTTTTTATTAGAGAAGACACAACCAACTGCTAAGGAAAAACATAGACTACACATTTTCATTTCTGCAGCTTTTTCTCTATAATACGCTTGTACAAGACAAATTTACTCAGTTGTGTTTAGAAAACATGCACACTAGTCATTCAACCAAAAATTGTTGCACTCAAGCAACTTAACTGCAGACAAAATTACCTCTTTCAAATCTTACACCTAAAATACAATTCTCTGATTACCTCATCTAATCAGGAGATCTCGATCCACTACAGAAGCAAAGGAATTGCCATCCACGTCTCTTCCTGTAATATCTGGGATCTGCTTGGGTCATCTTCACAGGGCTACTATTCCATTCAGAAGGCAATCTGTAAATCAATTCAAGATGTTATAAATAATATGGATAGAAGTTTTTTGGTTCTGCACAAACATTACAACATCAGTACCAAACCTACTCAGATGGAATTTCAAATATTACATAGGGAATGCAAAGGAGCGAGCGCTTGTTGTGCTACTATCAGAACGATGGGAGATGCTGCCTGAAAATGGAATAGGTCCAGAGTATGATATTGGTCCAGAAATGGGACCCGAGAAGGTATAACGGGATGACTCGGCCATATCACTATTCCCATTAATGTCATCAAATGCATCACACAGTGACTCATGTGAGTTCCGGCCAGCATAGGCACTTGAAACTGGATGCCCTGAGATCGATTCATGTGAGCTCCGACCAGGATATGTACTAGAAACCGGGTGCGCTGAGAATCCAGATGTCAAAACACCTCTTTCCATGGCATTCTTTTTTGTGTCAATATCTGTAACTGTTGGTGCAGAGTCATTATTTACCACACACGGTTCTGAGGTTGAGTGATTTATTGCCTTTGTATCATCCAGAAGCTTTTCTGTAATCCCACAGGTTCCGTTGCCCTCCTTTCTTGATTGTGACAGTGGAAGGATACCCTGATCATCACACGTCGATCTGTGTTCGGCGGCTACTATTGACTCTTCAGTTTTTCCTTCAATGACTGGGTAGGCAGAAAATCCAGGGTCTGTTTCAGGTCTTTGGTTTTCAGGGTTGATTTCCAAATCTGTATTGATGCTTGCCAGTTCAGAAGGGGGGAAATTATCACTGTCAGAGTTTTTGGATGTATCATAGTTTGTCACCTCGGGATCACTTAAATTCTTCTCTGTTAAATCACATGTTTCGATACTCTCTTTTGTTGGATGTAACAAAACAGGTGAAATTTCATCATCAGCTGTTAGTTTCTGCTCTAAAACCACTATTTTTTCTCCCCTTGAATATTCCTGGCTAATTCTTGAATCCTCCAGCCCAGATCCATGGTTGCTTGAAAAGCTATCTTGCAAATTGTTCATTCTTTCGGGCACAAGCAAACTTGTTAAGCCTTGTGAGCAGCCCTTTGAAACGAGGTCATCTGCATCAAAATCTTTATTTGCTGAGGATAAATTTACTATTGTCCTATCAGTAAACTCTACAGAGGCAAAACTCAAATCAGCTGAAGCTTGAGTATGTTCCTTCTCTGAAACCAAGAAAGACCTCCCGTCTGGCAGAGAGTTGTCAACTTCTATATATGGGTTTCTACCTTTTTTGTCCCTGTTCAATGCTTCGCTATTAGGAAACTCACCCCTGTCCTTGCTATTTTGATCATTCAGAGTAGATACTTCAAATGAATGACTTTCATCAGATGCTATTCTACAATTTTCAACTGGATAGATGTCATGAGATGCAGAATATTCATTTATTCTAGTTTCAGAGTCTGATAGATGTACTCTACTTTCATCATCCCCAGAAAATTGCACTGCCATGACTGTTTCAACACGATTGTCCTCTTTGCAGAGTTTACTTTCACTTGAAGATTCTAACCTTACATCCAAACATTCTGCATGAGATTTTGAATCATATACACTTTCCTTCTCAGAAATCCTCACTGGAGTTGTTAAATTGGTTTCTTTCTGATAAGTAGAAAAAGAACTGGATTCTCTATCCCCGTCACCATCCTTTTCAGGATCTTTCGGGATCTTTTCCATTTTATCCAAAGGCAAACCAGTAGATTCATTGATGCGATAATCTGATCTAGAACTAGTCCCCTTGTGTTTAACATTGTCATCCAAATCAATAGGGTTAAAAAAATGCTTTTCTTCAAAACTTGAGGTATGTAAAATGAATGATTCCTCCAGGATGAGCTTATCATCTTGATGTAGTTGAGTTAATCTTTCCTCTCCAAGTTCTTCAACAATGGATGCCCCTGGCCCTTCAGGAATATTTTTATCATCCTTCACTTCTATCATTTTTAACTGACAAGCTATGGTTTCAAGAACATGCTCATGACAATTCATTTCATTTTCATTTGAAGTTTTTAAGTTTGGCATTTTCTCTGTAAAAACACAACAACCAGAAACTATAGGAAGTTTGTCCTTTGAAGTTGTCCCATCATAGACTGGTATGTCTCTGACAGTATTCCCAGCATTCTCTGGTGAACAAGAAATGCATGTTCCGGTTTCAGAAACAATATCACCACAAGCAGCAATTGTTTTTCTTGGAGAATCAAGTTTCCAAGTGGTAGAAGGGGACAACACATTTGATTCTTCTTTAATTGGTCGGCAAAGCAAAGCTGTATTAACTTCAAAATCTGACACATTTACCAGCTGCAAGCTTTCCTGTCTCTCATTCACTATAGCTTTGGTAAATTTATTATCTATGCTGAATTCATAATCGTTGTTTGGCCCGTCATTGGCTTCAGATTTTCTAAATGAAGAAATTTCCAAGTTAGTTATACCATGGCTGCCATTACTCTGATTTGCAAATGCTGATGCATCATCATCTGCAACAGATTTCCCAATGGAAGACATATCCGGTTCAGTCTTGCAGCTATTTATTGGATTGGCAGTGACTATTGTGTTCTCAGAGTGCTCAATTCCTTTCAAAGAAGTATCCATAAAATAAAAATTCCAGTCTGTTTCATGTAAGAAATTTGTTTCATGCAACATTTTTCCACTTCCTAAGGATCATGGAAGACCACTGGATTGTCTGCAATAAAAAAAAAAAAAAGTCATTCATTTAAAAAATTAAGACTGAATAAGAAATGCAGGAACATAGCCATATAGAAAAACATTAATCAGGTCTTTGTCCTTGTGTCAGGGAAGAAACATATCAAAGTTATTTTTTGTGATTTTAAGCCAGATAAGCAACTTTATTGACATGCCTTTTCATCCAATAGAATAATGGTCATATTAAAAAAATTGTTATCAGCAAAATTTGTAGAACATAGACATCTTTCGATTGAAAAAAAGAAAACCTATATAATTTTATCAAAAGGCCCCCATCCCTCCCTCTGTATATAAATTGAATGTGAACATTAAGGTAATTTTTTAAGCCTCTTCCTTCCTCTCTCTATACAAATGTACATCAACACTCACACACACAGAGAGTATATATCAGGGTTCATGGGGATGCATCCCTGGGGATTTGGGTGATGTCCATATAAAAGTATACACTAGATACATACTTGTCTATCATACCTAGATGCATAGACAAGTATAGATCAATGGAATTCAAGAATACATATAGGTATGATAGACAAGTATAAAAGACAAAAGTACCTTAGCTATAGTGGTTGTGACCCAATGGAGGTACACACTAGTATTTGCTCAGTTATATACAATAGAAATAACCATGTAAAAAAGAAAGAGAGAGAGAGAACCCTATGTAGAAAAGAGAGTAAATGAAGACTCGTGCTAGAAATTGGTGCTTTCCTTGGTGAAAATCATCATCCATCATTTAAACCCATGCTTCAAACACAACAAGAGCTGTCATTATCAAGCACCTAATAAGGGCTATTACAAGATCTAGTGATCTCCACAAGAAGATGTCTTGGGTTAAGGGGTTCAAGCTAGATGATTATTACCCACAAAAAGGCCTACAAAGCATTCTTTCACTTGAGATTGATTATCAATTTATCACATATGCGTCTTGGTAGCTCAGATGTATCAGCAGTGCACATATATAAAAAGAAAATTATCCTTCAGTTGTCCTCTTTAAGATCTTCAGTTTACTAGTCAAATATTTCTGCAGTTTGTTTCACAGTTTTTAGTAAGATTCAATATAGTACTTCAGTTTATAAGTAGTAGAATATTTCTGCAGTTTGTTTTACATTTATTTATTAGATTTGATATAGTACAGGCCATAATCCATAGTTAATTTTATCTGCTATGAGTTGGAGGAGAAATACAATAAATTAGAAAGACCTAAAGCTGGAATTTCCAAATTCTGTATGGTAATCCTTTTTCTTATTCTGTGATTTAGAACAAAAAAAGCAAGAGATTTCTGTGGCAGAATCTTTCTTGCAAAATACTTGGTTATGTTTACTGGACACAGGGAATATTGGTAGTGTGACCAAAGCCTTTCCATGTGAGCTAATAACCAGATAGTATTTATGTAGCTTAACAACTATATTCATGTAACTATGTCAATTCACTGTAATTTCATTGCCATATGTGATGCATTTTTCTTCCTTGCCTTCTGTAACAAGATGTCTAAGCAAATGCACCTTATCAAGCCCATCAAAGCAAGTAGAATCAATCTTAAGGATCACAAAATTAATTATTCTTATAAAGACTTATTTTAAATCACATTTTACACTTTAACCATACTGCAACTCTGTGTTTAAAAGAAAACAAAACAAATTGCAATTTGCATCCAGTGTGTTTGGGTCACCTCGTCATTCCTTAATGACTTTAAGTTGGAATGATGGTCATGATCCTCTTTTACCAAACAAGTAAAACAAGGAAGCAACTGAAGTTTGAATGTTTTACCATAGGCCAGTACTGCTTGTTTAACAAAAAGCCTACACCACAATGGACACAAAACTTGAGCACTCTAAAATTTTTTCAATTTGCATCCAGTGTGTTTGGGTCACCTCGTCATTCCTTAATGACTTTAAGTTGGAATGATGGTCATGATCCTCTTTTACCAAACAAGTAAAACAAGGAAGCAACTGAAGTTTGAATGTTGTACCATAGGCCAGTACTGCTTGTTTAACAAAAAGCCTACACCACAATGGACACAAAATTCGAGCATTCTAAAAATTAAATACAATTATGTTTCATCAATCACCAAGAGTTGGTAGTATTAAGGGCAATCCCAGTCAACAAATGTCAGAGAACAACTAGGTCAAAATTCCCATGGAGGAAAGACCAAAAAATCAAAACTTGGAAAAATTAACCCTTGATTAGAAGTCTATCCATTTAACTACTACAATAATCCTGAGATCCCCAGGGTGAATGGAGCGAAACAGCACACATTCCTCTGATTTATGGAAAATATTGCCTGGGACATATGATAGTTTCCCGCTGGGTAATGAATTAAAATAAACTAAAATTAAATGCCCTAAAAGTTACCCACACATAGAGCAGGTGTAATTCACCAAAAGAAATATTAACCAGTCTTACTCCAACGTACTTTGTGTTCCCTCATTCCCCTTTCTCTCGCCAACTTTTTAATTTGTCCAACCATGGGGCATGTTTTTAAAACACATTGAGAACGATAGTAAATAAAGTGTTGCTTAGACCAATTAGCAGTGACGCACACAACATAGAAAGATAGCTATAGCTACCCCTTCTGAGAAATTAAACATTGCAATTGGAATCTCATTACTGAGCTACAATAACTGAGATTCCAAGCCAAATTTCAAAGGCGAAACTTCATACTGATGTAATATGTTTTGAGTTTTCAGAACTTGCACACTACAATGAGGATGAAGAGAGGGATGGAAATAAGACTAGCCATGTAGCATTTGGGAAAAACAGACAAAACACTCGATAAAAAAAAAAGGAATTTGAGGAGCAGGTAGCTTGCTGACAGAGCAACCATTAAAAAAAAACAATTCATGATTCAAATGAATTTCAATTAAGTGCTGAAGGCATAAGGACTTTCATAGCAGAACCCCAGGTTCAAATCATGCATTGATCTCTTACTTTGATTGATCTTGTTTTGATAGCATAAGGACAGTAAACATCAAGTAGCAGTTCGACAAAAACAATTTCAATCGCTCAGTATTAAAAAAATAGAGGAAATAAGTTGATGGCGGATCATTCATCACAACTTGAAAGATGTGAGCTCTCAAGTATTGCAGCATCAAGATAAAGATTTTGCATCCAGGAAAAGAAGATGCTCACAAATCATCCGTCACCAGTTGAATGTAATGAAGCTGAAAGTGTTTAGAGCAACATGGCTTTCAGAGGGCAGTGCCCAGTTCAAATTTCATGTAGACATAATAAAATGTTGAAATCTGATAAAAAAAACAGGATCAAACTAGTTGAGGAAAAAAGATTCTTGCAAGTCATCTATTCTTCTTAGAAAAATGAGACTCAGGTATTACAGCATCATGGTTTTCATTATATAGACCTGACTGCAAATTTACAATAAACAACCCTTAGGGTGAAACCTACTCCATCTGACGATGCCAAGTGCAAATCACAGAAAAGATGCCACTTAGTCCCGGCATGTCAGCGGAAACAGTAATACTCATGGGCAACGGAAATTTACGATATAAAAAGAAACAGTCGTTTAAAATTCTAAATTCTGAGAGAATGGCTGTTGAATTACGATCAAGAAATCTGAAACCATAAAATATTCTAAAACCAAAAATAAGTCACAATCATATAAATGCATCTACAGTCTACGGTGGTCTATAGCCTGGGGCTTCTCTACCGCAGTGCAAACCATTAGAACAACAACATCAGAACGAGATTTAAAACCGCGACCTCTGGCATATAATTCTCCCAAAATTATCTCCTGAATCCTCAAAGTCAAATCCAACATTTAAAGCGAAAACGAAAATAAATACAGAAGAATTACACACACCTCACAGCCGACACCAACCGGTATCCTGTTACAGAAGAGAAAAGCAGGAGCAACATCTTGATGGAGACTCGAACCCCCTACCTCAGCCTCGGACACTCCATAAATATGAAAACAGAGCAGAATATGCCCCGTCTCCCGAACCAACTCACAGCAAACAAAAAAGGAAAAAAAAAGCATGAGGCCGTTTCGACGGACGGGTTAAACATACCCGGCAAACGGGTTTAAGATATTACATAATCAAACGACAGTAAAACAACGATATTTTACAGCGGCCTGAAAAAGAATGGTGCCGCAATCCACGCCGAGAGAGAGCTCTCACATTGCACACTACAGGGCAGCTGGACACTTGGAAATTTTACTTGGGTTTTTTATTATTTCCGTTAGGAAGCATTAAATATTTGGTTGGCTGGGAAAATAGCCCGGCCAGCTGGTTATGGTTGTCGTTTACCAAGAGCGATTTGAATTTATAGAACAGGGATGAATCTTCTAGAAAGCAGGCAGGAATCTTCCTCGTTTTGTCCACTGTTCTATCCAAAGTCAAACAGGTAAATATTTATTCTCTTTCCTTGCCATGGTTAAATGTGCAGATCATGTCATCTGTACATATCTGATCTGATGTAAACAGGGATTATAATAATTGAGTGTTTATAAGTCAAAGAGGCAAAGGAATTCTTTGCAGAGCTGGAGGAGGAGGATTCCTGGCTCCTCAGCAATTATTTTCAACAGGTAAAGCATGCTTCTTACGTTTGACTTCTGAGTTATCAATGGCTGGAAATCCAATGAGAAAGGGTACAAGTTTGAATCTTAAGACATTAGGAGTTAGTACAGGTAGGAGTTTCTTGTGTAGTCGAAGTACAAGATAATTACGAATGTTTTGAATCATTTACAAGTTAGGTTATTTAACATCATAGATTACGAAACAATCTTGTTTTTCTTCTTTAAACAAGTTAGAACAATTTGAAATGCAAATTTTTAAAATTCTGAAACATTACATTTTTATCAGAACCATTATAGCTCGTAAGTATATTAGTGTAGCCAAAGTACAAGATAATTGTGTATGTCGTGAATCATCTACAAGTTAGGTAATCTAACATCGTAGACTATGAAAAAATCTTTTTTTTCTTCTTTAAACAAGTTTGAACAACTTGAAATGCAGTTTTTTAAAATTATGAAACATTTTTATAAGAATCATTTATCACCACGATGTACCCAATACCATACCTTGTCCAAGACCCATCCATCCCAATCACTACAACGAGTCAATCAAAAACCTTCCGATTCCAATGCCCCATGCTTCTGGTCCTGCCCAATGCCCCAGTCTACCGCTCGTAGGTATACTAGATTTATCATAATATAAGCTAACAAAATTAAGAACTAAAAATTACATGTTAAAATATAAAAAACTGAACACTCGCTCTTACTAAATATAATGAGACGAAAGAGTACAATTAGTTCACGAGATCAAAAGATCGGCAATAGAACGACAGATTGTACCGACCGAAAGACGGCTTCTTCTTTTAATCATCCAAATTTTTTAAATATTAAAAATTAAAGAATCACTTTCACTAAATATAATGAGATAAATGATTACAATTAATTCATAAGATCAAAAGAGTCAATAAAACCACGGATTGTACTAAAAGAAGCTTCTTCTTTTAAACTTTATTTAAGAACCAAATCTTAAAATTTCTTCATAATTAACTTGCATATCCATATACATTGAACTATAGAAAATGGTGAAAGTAAAAAGAATTTTGGCGTGCAAAATTTTATTAACACTCTTACACTCCACGTCTCTCTTTTTTTAAATGCCCGGGCGGGCACCATTTTTAAAGTAGATGACGTTGACTTTGGGTAGAAGTCGATTTTTGGATATATTATTTTGGCTTTAGCGTAAGTTGGGTTGTTTGCAAATTCCAAATATGTTTTCTTAATAGGAGAAAAGGGTTGACAAAAGAGGCCTAAGGCGGGGCCTGGGCAAGGATGTACTTTGTTATTGATCTAGACTCGAGACGGCCAGCACAATACCTACCACACCCTAATCAGGGTATCCCATCATTATGGGTCACCCTTGCCATGTATAACTTGAATGCTTTTTGTTATGGTTCACTATCAATTTAATAGTGGTGATATCAGGGTCTGAATGAATGTATGTTACTATTGAATGAATGAATGTAGTTACTGTCAATTTAATAGTGGTGATACTAAGGTGGGAACGAGTGAATGTTATTGTTCATTCATAGTGATGATATTAGGGTGAGAATGAATGAATGTTATTGTTCATTGTTAATTCAATAATGGTGATATTAGGGTGGGAATGAATGAATGTGTGTTACTATTCACTATCAATTTAATAGTGGTGATATTAAGGTAGGAATGAGTGAATGTTATTGTTCACTCATATGGTGATATTAGGGTGAGAACGAATGAATGTTATTGTTCGTTGTTAATTTAATAGTGGTGATATTAGGGTGGGAACGAGTGAATGTTTTTTTATTAAGGGTAAAGCATGTTTTGAAGGGACCCGAAACCCTTTACAAAAAAGAGAAAATGCTTAAAGATAAATCAAGACAAAACAAGCAGCCAAAAAGTGGCAAACTAGCATAAAGGAATGAGTGAATGTTATTTTTCACTCATATTGATGATATTACGGTGAGAATGAATGAGTATTATTGTTCATTGTCAATTTAATAGTGGTGATATTAGGGTGGGAATAAATGAATGTTATTGTTCGCATGGTGGTGGTTTTAGGATGAGAATGAGTGAATGTTATTGTGTGTTGCCAATTTAATAGTGGTGATATTAAGGTGAGAATGAATGAATGTTGTTGTCCAAATTGTCAATTTAATAGTAGTGATATTAAGGTGGGCATGAATGAATGTGTTTACCAAATTAAGTAATTTATGAAATCTAAGTACAAAAGTAAAGTTGCTTTGTGATGTATGATTGATATTTAAATCTTTTCTTTTTATTTTAGCTTTTTTTGTTATGAATCTTGATTAAAAGGTCTATTGTTTTTGTTAATATGTGCTCTTCAAATAGAGTAGTTAAGGGAGGAGTCAATTCAAGATATCAATGTATTTGATCTAGATATCCTTGTAAGTTGAATATTCTATTATATAGTGTCATTTTCTTCCACGGTATTTATTATCCCCATTCCATTATATATTGTACATCTCCCCAATCTTCTTTAGGAGTTGTCACCTCCCCAATTTAATTTTGTTAGATTTTGTGTAAAGGAAAATAAATTTTCCTATATTAGTGTGCATTATATAGATTAATCAATTAATGTAATCAAATAAGCATTTATTAATTTAGATACCAAAATTGTAGGTAATGAATATTAGAATATTAGAATATTAGAATATTAGAATATTAGAATATTAAATGTTAAATTAGGAAAGTAAACGAGAAATATAAGGTACTTATCTTTACATATGAATATGATGCCCAAAATCTATTATAGATACTAAATTTAAGATGCCATAGGATTGGAAATGGTACATGTTTGTTGGAATTTTTCTTTGGATCTAGAATAATCAATCTAGACTATGAAGGATAGTGTCCATGGGTCTAGGACACTTCTATGAACATGGATCTCAGCTCTAGCCATGCAAATAAATGATTTAGAACAATGTGTATCCCTTATTCTTATGGTGATTGATCTGTCTTTGTTTTACTATATGGAATGATGATAACTCTAGAAATACCTTTGGGGGGTTATCAGTATGTTGCTAGGGGACACATCATCCTAGGTCAAACCTTAGAAAGCATGTGTGCAAGATCAAAGACATCAAGATCCAAACATGTAGATGCACTAGAGTGGTGTGATGCAAATCTAGATTTATTTTGAAGTGCTCCTTCCCTAAATGTGAATGATATGTAAATGATGCTTAAAAATTGAGGAGACCACACCAAATATCAAATGAATAGAATTGAATACCTTTAAATGTAAGGACATAGAAATAAGTCTCACAAATGTGTGTTTAGTTAGCCCTAGGTGGGAAAGGAATGGGTGAGAATCAACCAAATTTTAAATTTTAAAATTTTAAGGGTCAGATCCATAGTGACAAGTTTGACCCCATGACCAAAAAATGACCCAAGATATGAAAATAGTAAAATTGGGTGGATAAAAAATGTATAGAGATATGTGCATGAATGAGAATAATAAATGTTAAAAATATTTAAAAAATATGCCTCTAATGGTAAGGTGGGGGGTATATGTATAGGAATGTGTGTAAATGGGTAAGTAATAGCATGGGAAGGGCCCTAACTTCTCACAATTTTATGCCACTTGCCAATTTATAGATATATTAAGTCATTCTCTCAAAATGGAAGCAAAACTAAATAGGAAATGACATAGGCATGCAAATTTCACCATTACATTTTTTTGTCTACTTTGATGTGCTTGTGAATCCTAGAAATATCATGTATCTCAAGTTATGTAACATCTATAAGAATGCATGCAAAGTAAATATTCATACATAAAAGGATATCTTAGGGGTCCATATAAAGTAATAGAGCTTGCTAAATGTTATTGTGTAAGTTTGTCCTTCGACATGTGTGTTCCATGAGGACTTTCAAATAAAAGAGGGAAAGTATGTCATTAGAAGCTTTTTTGACACAAGTACAAACAAGAAAAACTACAATATAAATCTATTTGTCACTATCATAAGCAACAATTGAGTGGAGGAACTAAGTTAGAGAGGTTCCACCTATACAAAAATGGGTAATGTTATGCCTCACTTGATGGTCATGAGATGACAAGGAACATGTGGTTTTGGTATGACATGTGCTAATAATGAGTCCTTGTAGGAACCTATAACTATCCACAAACTCAACATGAAAGTATTAATGACAAAATATTCCCCTATACTCGGGTTTCATCCATAGGATAGAGGAGAGGGAAAAAAGACATGAAAGGTGAAAGTGAGCTAAGCATGCCAACATGTACAAATCATGTAAAGTAATAACTATATATAAATACATCACGTATCAAGTAAATAAATTATGTTGAGAAATAATTATGGTATGCACATAAGTTGGAGTTTATGTCAGGAAATGAGATTTCCCCTACAAGATAGGTAAATCATGAATGGTGTTGTAACCCTAAGTGCCTAAGAACATCCATGTAAGCACATAAGATACTAAAAAATTCTTATGCCTCATATGGTGCAAAATTAGCACACAATGGTATATATTTAAGGTAATAGGATTATATTGGTGATAAAGATTTCAATACATGGCATAACCTATAGCCAATAGTGCAGGGAAGGATCGTAGTCTCTTCAATGTAATAGTAATCTTAATAAATGGCATAATATATAAGTTAAGGTAAGGAAAGCTTGTAGGGTCCTATTGATGGGTGTTTTTGCAAATTCACAACACAAACAAAGTAACAAAGTACCCTATCTCTTGAAAGGAAATCTAACTTTTGAAACTTCAAAAACATAACCCAAAGGCTTCGATTGTCAAGTCTTAACTTTGCATAAAATGACTTAGTGGTTAATGTTTTGTTGTTTTTACAAGAGGGCTTACACTTTTAATTTGGGACTTTGAGAACAAGTGTTTGTAAAATATGAAAATAAAATGAAACCCTAGCTATATTTCCATATCTAAAAAATAACCACTAACATTTGATATGGCAATCTAGTGACGCTTTTCTTCCTAAACTAACTCAAATTTTTAAAATAAAATATACAAGATAAGGGTTTAGAGAAAATCTTAAAACCTAAGGTCATTGACAACAATGTTTGATGTTGGAGGTAAATAAATCCCTCATAAAACTATTTTTTGTTTGATCAGGGTTAAACCCATTATGCTACAGAAACAATACAATCTTCAAAGGAAAACTTAAAGATTTTTAGATTATAAATATTCAAACATATATCCAATTTCTTGCATAACATAAATTCAAATGTCCAAAATTGTTCACTAATGTTGTAAAAGGCTCAAACTAACCATGCAAAGTAACTTACAATCAACAAATTACAAATGGTATGAGCAGGAGAATTATCAAGTACCTTTAACACTTTGCCATTCTCATAACTAAACTGATGTTACATCTTGTTTTATAGTTACCAAGTTACTTTTACCAATAAGAGAAATGTTGAAGAATGTGAATTGTGACTCTAACATGTTTGTTTGGTAAATGAAATATGTGATTATGTGATAAGATGTTATTGATTTCAAAAGAATGAATATGTTTTGAACTAGTGGAATGCCATGAATTGCAATATGAATGTTCTAATGCTTTGTAGATAGAAATGTTATGAATGTTGATTTAATTTGGTATTCTAATTATGAAAAGAATATGTATGCAAACGATCGTTTGATGAACGGATAACTATCATTACAATGTTCTAAGTTGGATGCAAATGCAAGGATCAAGCTTCTAAAAGGAGAGGAAGTATCACTCAGGAGAGACATTTGGTTTGGAAACCCTTAATATAGCATAAATTGAATTCTCACACACTCACATATAGAATGGTTAAGTCAAGTTGTAATTTCAGAAATCGGTAAGTCAATCCATGATAGCATTGTTTGTTCATGTGATAGATAGGTTGTGATCTCGTTTGAGGATTTTTGAATTGGTGTTGAGTGCTTGGTTGGTGAAAGATTGTTTCTTATGTTCTCGGTGTAATCGATTAGACATATATACATAGAACGTATATATGTGTATACATATATATGTCGATGATAAACCCATGTACATGACTTAGTATGTACATGAGTATACGAAGGTATACATACCTCTTCATACTCATGGACAAATTGCTCATTAGCATGAGGGTATTAGATGGACAATTAGACACACACACATATATATATGGATATATACATCAAATGTATATATGACTATCTATAGGTTGATAATTATATGAACGATTGTATAAGTAGTATATATATACGATATATGTGTATACACATATTGAAATACATGTATGTAAATGACGTATTGGAACATCCATACACACATATCAATACATGTATGTATATGTACATATGTATATAAGTATATACATATAAAGATGTTATTAAATGTGATAGCATGAAATATGCATGTGGATATTAAATGGTTTATTATTATGATCAAATGGAAATATATGTATATATACTAATATATATATATATATATATATATTATAACGTGAATATATAATATATGTATATATGAATTCAATTGGATGGTGTGCGGGCGAGGAAACCTTGTGCAAAGCTTGCGGCCTAGTTGCGGCCTACATGGCCTAATCTACTTGTGCATGTTGGTTCTCTGTGACGGTTCTTGTTGGTGGTGGTTAGTCGATGCTATTGGGGGGTCATTTTTGCTATGGGGGGTGTGTTCAATTTGTTGTGGTTGATTTTGTGTTTGGTGTGCGAACCTTCTCCTAGGTGCCTATGGCCAGTAACAGGTCGGGGCCTGTGGTCTCATTTGTTGTGTACAAGCTGGGTGAAGGGGTGTGGGTTGTTTGGTGCGGTGGGAAGGAGGTTGTACGGTGTGTGGGTGGTGGAAGCGGTGTGGGCTTGGTGGAGCTGGGGTTGGTGCTCGGGGTTGGGGTATGGTTGGGGCTTCTAAAAGCCTGGTGCTTGCTGGGCCAAAGCCATCTCAGCCTTTTTCGGTTGCCATGCATGCACAAAAAATGGATTCATCTTTTGTGGGGGAGAGCTCTAAGCTCAAGAAAGTGAACGGGTGCTTGTTGCAGAGCCAAGACCGCCCTATTCTAGTTATTTCTCCCGAATCGGTGCAGGACATAGCTTATTTGAACCAACATGTTCTGATTTGTAAGTTTTTGGGTATTCACATCCCTCTCTCGGTGCTAGAGTCTTGGATCCGTTGGAACTGGTAGGTTGAAGGCAATTTCGATCTTTCGGTGGCTGTGAATGGCTATTTCTTGGTTGATTTTTCTTGCATCTTGGATTGCAATCGTGTTTTCGAGGGAGGGCCGTATTTTTACAATCATGTTGGCTTGTTCATTAAGCCCTGGCATGGAGGTTTTAATGCGACTGAGGATCTTCCTACACGGGTTCTTGTTTGGGTCTGTCTTCCATGGCTGTCGTTGGAGTTTTGGAGGAAAGCTATTCTGCACCGGATTGCTGCTTTGTTGGGGAAGTCGGCTGCCATTGCTCAGAATACATTGGATAAAAAGGTATTCTCTTATGCTCGCATCTATGTTGAAATTGATTTAAATAACCCTTTTCAAGATTCTTTGGAAATTTGTATTGGTTTTGCCTCATGGATTCAATCGCTTGATTATGAGTCCATTCCTTTTTGTTACCACTTTTGTCACGAGTATGGACACCTTCAGCGCTAGTGTCCTCAGGCACCCAAAATGGCAAGGGCTTCTTCTTCTCCTTCTTTTAGTCCTTTAGTGGAGAAGGGGGATAAAGGCAAGGCATCTGTGGTCGAGGGTGGGCATGATAAGGATGGCTTTATTCCTATTGAGCAGAGAAATAAAGGGAGGGGTCAAAAGCGGGCCTATAAGGATAGACAGAGTGATCAGGGTTTCTATAGGTTTGAGCAACTGGATAATCAGGCTTTGGAGGAAGGGATTCCTGTTGAAATTTCTTTGGGGGCCACTAGTATGGATGTTGGGTTGGATACGGGGATGGATCAGACAATTGTTGTTCAGAATACTTCTCTGGCATTGGAGCTGGGGATTTCTGAGCCTCCTGGGACCTCTACACATGTGCATGATGATATTGTTTTAGCAGATTTAGCTAAGGCAATGTTTCCTTCAGGTAAAGGTTAGGGATCGTTTCCTACTTTGGGGGTGTTACAGCACCCTCTCAAGAAGGGGCATTTTGAAAATTCTTTGAAGGCTAGTTCTAAGAAGGATGCAAACAAGCTTAAGTTTACTAGGGATCTGTTGGTGGAATCTGGTTCTGTTAAGACCCTGGAGGCCCACTTCTTTCAACCTTCCTCATGATTATTCTCTCATGGAATGCAAGGGGGTTGAATAGCTCTTCTTGTCAAAAGTCTATTCAAGATTTGATTGTTGTTCAATCTCCAGATATCCTCTGTGTTCAGGAAACTAAGCTTCAGGTGGATCTTATGCTTCAGCATGCTTCTCGTATTTGGTCTTATGGCCAGTGTCAGTGTATTGGGTCTAGAGGAACCTCTGGGGGTCTGACTCTTTTCTGGAATCCTCGTAAGGTTGTTCCTCATTGGTGGATTTCAACCCAGTCTGCTATTTCGGTGGTGGCTTCGGTTTTGGAATCTGGTGAGACTATTTTGGTTAGTAATGTTTATGCTCTGACTGACATTCGTGGTATAATCCATCTTTGGGCTCATATCAGGTATGTGAGGTCTTGTTCACCCTTTTTGCCTTGGATCTTAGCTGGTGATTTCAATGTTGTGTTGAGTTTGGAGGAGAAAAGGGGAGGGTTGCCTAGGCTTGGTCCTGCTTCAGATCTATTTCAGAGTAATGTGGACTCTCTTGCTCTGGTGGATGTTAAACCCTCTAACGGAATATTCACTTGGAATAATAGATGGAGTGGGCCTGAAGTGATTTCCCAATGGCTAGATCATTTCCTTGTCTCTTGCTCTTGGGTTAGAGGTAGCTTGGTCATTTGCTCTGAGATTCTTGACTGGTGTGGCTTTGATCATTGGCCAATTAAGCTTTCTACTTTAGCTTTCCCAAATCCAAAGAATCCTCCTTTCAAATTTCAGCTTGTGTGGCTGCATGATCCGTCTTTGGGCAATCTTGTTGCTCAATGGTGGTAGGATGGTGCCCCTGCGTATGGTACAACTATGTATTCTATAGTTAAGAAGTTGTAATATGTCAAGTATCATCTTAAGCGTTGGAATAGGTCATGTTTTTGGTAATTTTCGGGCCAAGAAAAGAGAAGCGCAAGATCACCTTACTATTATTACTCGCCAAATTCGGGATTTGGGTTTCTCAGAGGCTCTTGGGCATGCTGAGGCCTAGGCTCTGAATTTGGTAGAGGAGTGGGAGCTTCATGAAGATATTTTCTGGAAACAAAAGTCTAGGATTGATTGGCTTCAAGAGGGTGACAAGAATACTACATTTTTCCATCATTCGATACAAGCTCATCGAAATAAGTGTTTTATTTCTTCTCTTGTTAACTCAGAGGGTCTTTTGATCTCTTCGCATCAGGCTTTGTCTAGAGAGGCTCATCAGTTATACTCTGATCTATTCACTGAGGAGTCACCTCCTACTGAGGTAGATGAGAATATGGTCCTCGATTGCATTCCCTCCTTAATTTCTAATGAGTTGAATGCTTCTCTTATTCGCAAAGTGACTTTTTCAGAAGTGGAGGAGGTGGTGTTTGGGATGAATAAGGGGAAAGCCCCTGGCCCTGATGGTTTCCCAGTTGAGTTTTTTCAGGAATTTTAGGATATTGTGAAGATGGATTTATTGGAGGTGGTTTGTGAGTCTCTTCATAGTAAGCAGATGCTTCGTGCCCTAAATGCTACTTTTTTGGTTCTCATTCCTAAGAAGGTAGGTGTTGACAGGCTTGATCTCTTTAGACCTATTACACTCTGTAATGTGGTGTACAAGATTATTACAAAGTTGATTGTTGAGAGGCTTAAATATTGTTTGCATGTGATCATTTTTGAGGAGCAAGGTGGCTTTGTGGCAGGTCATCAAATTCTGGATGGGGTGGTGGTTGCGTCTGAATTTATTCATTCCATGGCTACCTCTCAGGATAGGTCTATATTTCTGAAGTTGGATATGGACAAAGCTTATGACAAAGTTAAATGGATTTTTCTTCAGAAGATTCTATTAGCCTTTTGCTTTTCCTCTAATTGGGTGAGCTAGATCTTGAGCTATGTGACCTCTTCCTCCTTTTCAGTTATTGTGAACAGTGAACCTTCTGAGCTATTTGGGGCTACTAGGGGCCTTCGTCAAGGAGATCCACTCTCTCCTTATTTGTTTATTATTATGGCGGAGGGGTTGGGTTGGCTTCTTACATCAAGGTTCTCACAGGGATTAATTCATGGGTGGCAATGGGGGACGGGCTTACCTACCCTTTCTCATCTCCAATTTGTGGATAACACCTCTCTTATGGGACTGGCTCGTATTAGGGAGGTTGAATCCTTTAGGGCACCTTTGGACATCTACCTTGTGGCTTCAGGCCAGAAAGTCAATGAGCAGAAGTCCTCTATATTCTTTATTAATACTCCTCAAGCTATCCAATGAACGATTGCAGCCATTCTGCAGTTTCAAATTGGGTCTCTTCCCTTTGTGTACTTGGATATTCCTCTTGGCATTTTTTGCTTGATAAGCTTAGGCGGTAGGTTACTCATTGGACCCATCGGTGGTTATCTACTATTGCTAGAGTGACTCTTCTTAAGTCTATTATCCAAGCCCTTCCCATCTATAGGTGCTTTGTTAGAGCAACTCCTATGTATTTCCTTAAGGAATTTGATGCTCTTTCTCATCAATTTCTTTGGAGTGGTAATTTGTTGTCTTCGAAGTGGAGCCTTGTTAAGTGGGATTCTGTGTGTAAACCAAAGCAAGAGGGTGGTCTTGGTTTATGCTCTACTATTTTGAATGGGAAAGCTCTTGTTGCGAAGCTTTATTAGTGATGGTGTACCAATCAGCATCAGTTATGGGCTCGTATTCTCAACCATAAATATCTTCGGGGTGTTTCTTCTTTTGAGGTTCCTCGCTATCCTCTAGAAGGGAGTGGTTCTATGATTTGGAATACTTTGAAAGTGGAGGAATAGTTGATTAAGTGTGTGTTTTTTTAGATCTATCATTCGGGGTGACAGGCTCTATTTTGGTCTAATTCTTGGGATGGTCACCCTCCTATTCTCTCTTCTTTTCCTCACCTTTAGCCCCTTTGTGATGTGTTTATTGTGGTTGGCTGGGATACTATGGAGCATTATAAGGTGGAGCAGCATGGTGGATTGGCTATCCGTTTTTGCTAGAAGAATCCTTCTGAGTGGCTACCTGGAGGATCTCAGGGGGATAGGCATGAGCTTTCCCTACTTTTGGCTTCCTATGCTTGTAATTCTTTGAGGGGACCTGATGTCTTGGCTTGGGATGGTTTGGAGTTGTCTGGAAAGTACTATGTGGTGGTTGGTTATAAGCAGTTAGGTAGGTAGTTGTTTGGGAACATTGAGGTCCCTTGGTGGAAGCAAGTTTGGCACAAGTTTTCGTGGCCCAATTGAAACTTCTGTATATGGTTAGTGGCTCAAAATCGGTGTCTTACTTGGGATAATTTATGTAAGCGTGGTTTCCATGGCCCCTTTATGTGTGTTTTGTGTCATGGTTGTGAAGAGAGTGTCTCCCATATCTTCTTCCAATGTTCTTATGCTAGAGAGATTTGGAATTTCTAGTGGGGGGTGTGGAATACAACTTGTTGGCATGCTTCCTCATTATTGAGTTTGGGGAATGGTGGGGCAGGGCCCCTATCTCTACCTCCTTTCTTCAGGCAGCGTGGGCTCTTGGGCCTTCCTTTATTATTCAAAACCAGTGGTTGGAGAGGAATAGGTGGATGTTTCAGGATTCATTGTTGATGGCCCCTCACTTGTGGTGGAAAATTCTACACTCTTTAGGGGAAAATATTGTGGCTAAGTGTGATATGACTGTGTTGGTGAATCCTCATGATTTCGGTTGTTGTAATTGTCTTCATCTTCCACCTCTACAACGGCAACTCATGCCCAACAGATGTAGACATCCTACCCTGAAGGTGAATAAGGAGGGAAGATGGACCCCTCCTCCTCATGGAGTTCTAAAAATTAATTTGGATGGCTCTTCTCATGGAAATCCGGGTCATGTTGGCATTGGGGGTATTGGTCAGGATAGCTTTGGGGATGTTCATTTTATCTTCTCTGTGTATAAGGGTCTTCATACTAATAATCTTATGGAGGCTCAGGCAATTTTATTGGCTATGGAGCAGGGCAATCATTTGGGATGGCAAAGGATCATATGTGAGTCTGACTCCCAGGTTGTGGTGAACTTACTGAAAAGGCAATATTTAGATGATGTGAATTGGCAGTTGGCTTTGATTGTTGAACAAATTCTCACTCTCTGTGCTTCTCTGGACTATATTACTTTCACTCATATTCCTCGAGAATGGAATGGTGTTGTTGATTGCTTGGCTAAATGGGCTTCTGATCATACTCATGATTGGAATTTGGTGGATTGGGGTCAACTACCCCCGGATCTGTCTCTTCAATTGGATCACTTGGTTGAACTTGATAGGGCCATTTAAGGCCCTTGCTTTGTAACATTTTCTTGTTTGAATAAAGTTTTCACCCCTCCTTGATGTTTAAATATGTACATATTATTATATATAATATTAAAAGTATTTTTTATTATGTAATATAGTGCATATAAGTGTAGGATTGAAGAGGCTTATTCAAATCCATTCCTTATATATTTAAGCAATGCCATGTAGCACCTTATACTAAATGAGCACATGAAGAGTAACTCAGCCATGTATAAGACAACACATTAACCATTCCAAGTTGAAGGTAGAAGTCATGCACTATGTTTTGTTGACCATATTAACAAATGCATATAAGTAGGGGGCACTAGAATAGGATGGTGGCACATATTTAAAAGAAGACTCCATTTTGAAGTTTGCAATATGAATTTTATCCAAAGTACAAAAAAGTAGTTTGTAGACTTTGTCAAATAACAAGGTGGCAAAAGGTAGCCAATATGCAAGTATTTAATTGAGTCAACACTATTGCAAAGTGTTATGAAGTTTAACATAGACCAAGTTTGTCGCTCTAAACACATAAACCAGAATTTGACTTATTCTTTCAAAGGAAAATAGCAGCCAAAAGAATAGAGAATGAGTTGATTTGGTGGCGCCAAATTATGAATTTGCATAAACAAAATAGAGTTTTGAAGCTACAAGTTGATTTTTTGTTAATAATCATATGCTTATATGAATCAGTCAAACCATTGTTGGCTCAAAAAAAGGTTGATTTGTTGTTTCATTTGCTGAGTAATTGTTTAAATATATGCCACCTTCTTCTTGAATGAGCCAAGACAAATTTTGTTGCTGAGAGGTGTCAACTTGTTTAGCTAACCTGTAGGCATTCTTGTCTCATATTTTTTATATAAATAGGTGAGCTATTTATCCCATTTGGATGCCATTCATTCTTTTTGTTATGATATTGTTTTATCTAAGTTATCCATTTTATGAGTTGAGAGTATTTGTGAGGATAGAGTTATTGCAAATTATTTATTTGGAGAAGTGAAGTACTAAGAGAAGCTTGGGAAGCTTATTCTGGAAACAATGAAGTAGTATACCAGTTTGTCAGTTGGGAATAAAGCGTATACATGCATGTAGTCTATACCTTTATGTTTTTCTATTTGGAAAGATTGAATGTTTATTTGTTTTATGTAAAAGTCATGGATGTGTTAGTATAGGGAAATATTGTATACTGGGATTCATGGATATGAATAGCTTAGGAAGAAATTTGGTACAAGTTACTCACATGGTCTTGTTTGATACTTGCTTGAGAAGCTTATCTATTAGATTATTTCCTTAATATACCCTATACATGGATATAGATAATGATGTTTATATACATAGATAGTCTAAACTACATGTATAATGGGAAACATATCAATGTCATGAAGTGATTTGACACTGTAGCTTATTATGCTATGAAACCTTGGAAATGATAAGGTTAGCCATACAACAATAGTGATGGTATGAAAGATAGGATGAGATGACATGCAAACCACATCGATAATCTATACTTGCATGATTACTTGTTCTTTACTTTGTCATTGAATGTAACCCTAGGGTGGAGAATAACCTATTTTGGGTCAAGAAATTAATTGATGAATTGATTGAAACCCTAGGTTGATTAAGCCTACTTGGTTGGATTACTAATTTGAACTTTGTTTGGAATACATAGGTTTAGATTAACCTACATGATCGGATTATTCATTGATTGTTGACTTTGTCATGGGATTAGGATATACCAAAGTTGAGACTCACCTATGTGATTAAGTTGATCACTTGAGTTTATGAATTACTACTTGATTGGAGCCATAGGTGGGATCACCTATTGAGATAGATATGTTACATGTTTGGCTGTTTTATACTCTTAATATGAGATCATATTTTTGACAAAATTCTTCTCTTTGAATAACCCTTTTACTAAGGAGAATGCACACTCTTGAATAGGGTATTTTATTGTTGAGACTACATTTTTGAATGATTCATTTATCGATATGATTATTATTTTGATCAAAGCCATTTAATGTTGGAATCATGTTTTGAGCTTAGGTAATTTATTGATGAGATTATACTTTTGATGAGAACCATTTATCATTGTGATATATTTCTAAATGGAATCATTTATTGATGAATAAATGTGGTAAGATGAAGCTTATGTATCTATACTAAGATTATGAAGTTAAAATCAAAAGTTAGACCATGAGAACTCATAGGTTATTCCTAGGACTAGAGTATCCAATGAAGGGATAGCTTGCACATGGGAGAATACCTAGTAGAAGTAGTATTGTAAGTTTAAAGGGGAATAGGTTGTTCCTAGGATTAAAGATTACCTCATGAAGGAATCACCTATGCATTGTGTACAAATAATATTGAGACAAATCAAACTAGGGAAGTGTATGTGATCCAGGATGACTTTTTATATGAAACTTTGGCCAAAGTAGTGTAATGTGCCACTGGTTACACTGTCAATTTCATAGTGTTCCTTTTATGCATGCTAGTCCATGATTGATATACAAGATATGATGTATATGATATAAAAGATAGGGTGCATATGATATACAAGATAGGATGTATTTTGTAGACATCCAAATTTGACCACTTCCATATGGCCAAAATCCTATCATTTACTTGTCTAATTCGTCTATATTAATTAAATGATATATTTAATTAATATTATCCCATTTTCTAAGGTTCCTAAAAGTATTTAATTAAATACTTTATCCTTTACAATCTCCTCTCTAAATTAAATAAATCAACCAATTTATTTAATTTAGTCAATTATCCTCTTCAATTTTAAATTCATTCTTTCTCTCTCCTTGTCCCATCCTCCATAACATTTTCACTAATCTGGATTAATCTAGTTAATCCTTCATTAGGATGTGTATATCCTTAATCAGGATTAATTTCGCATCCTCCATATTTAGCCACTTGCCTCTAATCTTCAATAATTTTCCTAATCACCTATTTGCACAATCTTAATCCTAATCACTTACCTTTTCTAGCATGTCCTAAAGTCAACCTTTCATGGTACTTACCTTATTAGGTTTGACCTCTTCCCCATGTGAATTAAAAATTCACACTTATTCCCCCCATG
The DNA here is from genome assembly GCA_007115665.2 of Sequoiadendron giganteum. NCBI lineage: Eukaryota > Viridiplantae > Streptophyta > Pinopsida > Cupressales > Cupressaceae > Sequoiadendron > Sequoiadendron giganteum. The sequence continues at coordinate 572,115,525 of CM021102.1, read as the reverse complement.
CATTTGTCTTCCACATGACCTCTGAAAGGTCACATCAAGTACATGGTACAAGGACCTCCTTTTGGAGGACCTTGTCTTATCCATAGGTTTCTTCCAAGCTTGTGAATTTTAAATTCACCTTTATTTCTCCAATGCCCTTTCAAATCCCCATGGTGACAAGAGTGGACTTTCTAAAAGTCCTCACTTATCACTTTCAGCCCCACTTGGGGACAAGGAATCTCTTTTTAAGGAAATCCTTTTCAATCCCAAGGTACTTGCAAGTACCTTGGGACCACATGGCCTTTTCCATGTCACCTTGTACTTCTTCCATCTCACTCTCCACATGGCAAGATGTGAGGGCTTGTGAGTCCTCAACTCACTACAACCTTTTATCTTGTCCATGGTGGATCAATCTCAGCTGTCCATTTTTCTTTAAATGGAGGGCCTTGGCCTCAAGTTAAAGAGGTTAGAATTTGGAGTTTTAGTATACAAAGCCATTATTGCCTTCAAGCCTTCAAGCCATTCTAGCCATTATTATAACACTCTTGCATTCAAGCATTTGCATTCTTATCTACCATCTTCCATCATTCAACCACCTCCATTATTGCAAGCTTTCCATCAAGGGCCAACCACTCCATCAAGCTAGACAAGCAAAGGTATAATCATTCTTATTGTTATATTGTTGTTTTGTTTTGTTTCAACTAGGCCTATCTTTCGAGGTGTTGTTGTGTTCCTTTTTCTTTGCATTTATTTTGTTTTGCATTTCAGATTAAGGATTTTCACTGCACACATTTTCGCATGTCTATGGGGACCCACGCCATAGGGTCTATTCCCTTTATGTTTTTATTTTTTGAAATTTTGCAGGTTCAAGA